>JBAMNC010000518.1:482500-577574 GCA_037902135.1 Cetoscarus ocellatus | reverse complement strand
GTCTTCTCCTTCCTTTCGAGCCAGAGCCAAGTTTGAAAGTCCTCCTGTCTCCCCTTATTGCCATGGGTTTTGCTTCCCGTCTCGTCCTGTCACACCTGATCCTTGATTGTTCTTCCCCAGCTGTCTCTCGTTTACCCCAATCACCTCATGTATTTAACCCTTGTGTTTTCCCCTTGTCTTTGTGGGCTCATTCCCATTTCTTCTTCCTTGGATCCATGTCTTCAGTGTCTCTCTGTCTCCAGTGTTCTCCCGTGTTCTCCCGTGTTCTCCCGAGTTTTGAAAGGTATTTTTTGTTAGGACTTTGTTTTGTATTTTTGAGCTTTCGGAAAGGACTGTTTTTGCGTTTGGACTTTAGTTAAGGATTTTTGGAGTTTTTGATCCTGCTTTTAGTTATTAAAGTCTGTTTTGGCTAAATCTGCATATGGGTCTTCTCCATTGTTCTGTTTTTTTTTTGTTAGTTTCGGGTTTACAAACTGTGACAGATGCTTACTTGCACCAGCCCTCTTGTGTGGCCCCCTTTAATTATAAAAGCTTGCAAAAACCTGGCATATATAACACAGTGGAGTAGAACATAACTTTTTTTTCCATTATGGGTATGTGTACAGATGTGCTAGAGCCAACCTGGGGTCCATTTATGGGGGTTTTCAGGAATCCAGCCATGTCTCCAGTTGGCTGTGACCATTAATGTCCATTTTCAGTTGGGAAAATAATAAACCCGATTTTTTTTTTCTAATGTATAAAGACAAACAAAGGTCGAGCAGATCTGTGGCTCAGTTATAATTTTTGTTTAATGTATGAAAATGTAAAATACAGTTATTTTTTTAAAGTAAATCCTCTTTAGGACGTTGTCAGTAAGCACTATTATGTCAGTGGAACAGGCAAAGAAAAAATCCATAGGCACAGTAATGTCAGAGCTACTTTTTCACAATTCAAACCAGAACTCTTCAGAAAAATTCTGACCCATATTTTTATGAAGGATCAGTTAATACAGATCAATTGCCTACAGATTTTGTGCTCTGGTTCTGACTCTGTTTATCAAAGTATGTATTTAACAGGAATGCCTGATGGTGCTTATAAGGTTTGGAAAGATCTTAAGAAGTAGAATATTCTCTTGTCTCTGATTTATCCTAATTAGACTCAATCAGGCTTTAGGAGTGTAAAGGTCAGCATAGATATTGAAAAATGTGGATATCTGGAGTGGAGATGTGAAGATGCACCGTGCAGTGTGAGGGTTTCATCATAAACACTTAAAAGGCTTTTCTAAAAGTTTAGATGTATTTACATATATTGAGGGAATTGCTATGAGGAGATAAAAAAGTTGATTATAGATGAAGCAGCAGAGGTCACAGTACACAGACTTGAAAAGAATACTTGATAATATTTTTTATATCCTGGCCTCAAGAGTCATCTAAAACTCAAACTCAAGACAGGGGTCAAGGTATGTTATTCAAATGTCAACAATGTCTCTAAATTCATGAAGGTGAATAAAGTTTGGAGCTGTTTTAAACTTCTGTCCTAATGCAGTTATAACACAGATAATAACACTTGAGTATGCTGACTGATTGTTTATCTGTGTTTTCTGATACATCGATTTTGGGTTTTGTGAAACTTTTTGAAATATGCCTTTTTATTTCTATTTTTTTATTGTTTTATCTTATTTAAAGTGTGGTTGTTAATTATGCAGTCTTTTCTTATATTGGAAGTCTGTTCGGCGATTGCAGCACGCAAACAAAAACAATCCTGTACAAATCTAGCCTTGCAGTGTAGATGGATCCACCCAATTCAGTCTGTAGTCAGGCGAATCCATCTCGCAAAACTCCAATCTACAACAATTGTGAGCAGCTAAAAGTGGGACAGCGTAATCAACGTCCTTTGGAGCAGAAAGCGGTGTGAGATACAAACAAGTGGACAGCAGGAAACTACTGTTCATATAGAGATTAGCATACATGCTAACATCTTCAGTAGCAGTTTGTTCTACTTGTTCTACAGTAGTGTAGTCGTGTCCTTTAGACCCTGGCAGTAGCGCTTGCCCATTACATTACTTAATTGGCCTGAAATAAATGTGATTGACGGAATAATCATCCATTTACCTACTTGATATGGTTTTGAAAGGTTCTGCCCATTCCCAAACACTTTCTATGTGAAATATATTGACAGTCCTCCTGGTGAGTCTGTTCCAGGAATTTTAGGTCACAGAATAATATTTTGGGTGCAACACTGTGCCAAAAACTTGAACTATCACCTGGTTGGTAAATGCTTTTTTTAGATGTACAAATGCAGAACAGTGAAAGCACAGTGGTGGTGAGGGAAGAAGGGCTCAGGTGAATTTTGTGGTAGGGCTGTCCCCTTTGTTTCATGTGTAACTTAACTGAAAAGCTGGAGCTCAATCTTGACATCATATACGGGCATGAGGCATAACATCAGAGGCAGATGTAGCTTGCACTTGAAAGATTTGATTGTCTTTAAGTCGCACCTTAATTGGTAAAGCAGTGAGTTTGACAAAGAACGGTGATTGTAGGTCTTGTAGGTCAGAAAAGAAAACTGACCAATGGGCTCTACTCTCCTTTAAAGCCTCTTGATTGATGTGAGTGGTTTCACCTGGGGCTGATTGCTGCAGCCAGCACAGGTGAGCATGTTGCTAGTCCATGAGCTCAGGAGGACCAGACAGGGAGATGATTCCAACACCCTGATACTCAATATTCAAATATTTGTTCAAGTTAGGGTTAAAAATTCGTACTCAAGCTCTAAATATATACGAATGTAAAATACACAGTTCTGTAGCACATTAGGGAACTGCCAGTCCAACAGAGGACACTCCCCATACAATCTGACAGTCAAGTGCTCTCTGGACCACAACAACAGGAAGTACACCTCCGGAAAATCTAAGCCAGACAGAGCCACTCCTTGGAAGCACTTTGGGCTCCACACCGCTGATGGCAAAATAAACAAAGACCTTATATGGACCATTTTCTGGATGTGATATAGGTATGGAAACATGATGGATCAGAACTGTCAGTACCTACCTTTGGCTAACATTTACCTCACATAGTCAACACTGAGTACCCAATGGTAAAGTCTGAACTTCCAAAATAATAATATTGAATAAAAGGCCAGTAACATTTACTAAGCACCCATAAATCATATGTATTTTTGTTTCTTTAAAATGAGATGCAGGTATAGGTTGTAAGTAAAGTTTGGTTAAAATTGCTTGAATTTAGGATGGGACAGTTTTTAACATCATGCCCCCCCCCCCCCTCAGCCTATAAGGTTGGATGAATGGATTGTGGGTAGGAACCCAAATGCATAATGTCACTGACACATGAGCATATAAAAATGTGTTGAACCAAAATACTGCTGAGTAAAACTAAGATGGCGTTTTGACAAATTGGTACTTTGACCCCCTGGCAGTTAAATATGCTGCAGAGAAGACCTGCACTACTGAATTTACCGACATAAAGTAAAAACCACCCTGATCTTTCTATACTTAAAGACAGAGCACTAAATTTCCTGATCCCAGACTTACTGCTGCTTTAAAAGCAATAATACACCAAGCCATAAAAATCACAACACTTTTGGTAAAAGGAAATGTCAACACAGGGTTCAAAATTACAACACACAGTAAGGTGATCTCATAAAAATGTTTGCTAAAATATGGGCCTCTGCTTTGTTGAAAGAACCTCCCAGAAGCTGCTGTAGACTCACAGGATATTCAATGCCTGAAACTAAAACCCTATTTGCAGCAAAAGCACACAGACTGAGCATCTATATAAATCATGTGCTACAAATCCAGCCACAAGCAAGTCCAATTGATTCCAGATTACATTTACCAAAGGATCCTTTCTGGTCTATTGACAGATCGACCCGGTGCAAACACACCCACTGCTGGGAAGCTCCAGCAAAAGCTGCAATGCTGCTAATGTTGTAAGAAGAAAGGTAAGATTAGATCAAAGCAGAGGATCTTAGTCTGGATCTTAAAGGCCTTCTATTCTTGCAAAAATCTGCATCTGAGGGTCTAAGTGAAGTAGGAAAGATGTCTTTCCCTTGCTAGTCAATCATTTTTATACAGTTTTTATACAATTGCAAAACATCATGACAAATTTTATCTCTCAACACTTCTCAGAAACAGCAGTGGCCTGTTCCACCAGCTGTGTACAGGCGTTGTCTGAAGTTTAGGCACAAAGTCCTCATTAATATAAAGCTCAGATTATGTGTGTTCTTCATTTGAAACAACAGTCACTGTGTCAAATCAGACGATTATGATGCTATAAATCATGCCATGACTTGGCCAACTGGTAAAAAGTCGCCAGAGACACACATCCCTCAGGTGGTGTTGGTTCAAAAAGGAGCAAACATGGAAAAAAGGTGAAAGATCCAAACACCAGTAACCTCCTTAGAGGGGTTTTATTGAGCAACAAGTGACGTTTTGAGCCACACCACTCTTACTCAGACTGTGACAAATGTGTGTGAGCTGCCATCTTGAATGTACTTGGACATACACCAGGAACAAACAGTTAACAGCATTTAAGTCGTCATTGTGATATGAAAATGTGCAATGAGCCTATCACAAAGGTCGGCCCACAGCTGCATAGTTCCAGAATATCAGCCCTTTGCTCCTCTGTTTTACAGGTTTACATGATGTTTCTCTGCACTGTTGTAGTTATTTAAGATGTCTACTGTGGAGGCAGAGAGGAGAGAGACTTTTATTAACTTTGGCATACTTACCACAGATTAGGCTTTTTAAAGGTAGATAACTGGAGGCAGGCTGTGTTTTCAGGAGAGCAACGACCCTGGTGGTTTTATTTATCATTAAAAAACATAGTGTCATTTTCACAGTGATCTGTGATAAGGAAGATGTTGTTTATTAAAGTACTTGAGGCTCAGCATGATCTTTAGACAGCTCTCCCTCTCAACAAGGATGTCATAGAAAGCTAATAACTAGCCATGTTTTGCTTCCGTTCTGCCATGTTTGTTGACAATAAAGTCAGGTTGATCACAAGATTAAAATCTGCAAGAGTTGAGGCACTTGTTGTTGGTGAATGAATCAGTTGGTGTGTGGCGTGCCAGGTCTCTTTCTTTGTGGAAGACCACAGACTACAAGAGCAACATTGAAACATCTGTTATCATTTGTCTTTACATCTCAGTGTTTCAAAACCTTTCACTGCTGCTACTTTTAGAGCATTTGAACGAGAATTCACGAGACATTTTCTCAAAATTAAACCTTTCTTTTGTTATATAGGGTATGTTGGTTGTCTGAAAACGTGATTAATCTAAATCAAATATTATTAAAACTGTTCAGCCAAATCCAAAATGTGCTTTTGTGCCACTCTCTCCCTCGTATGTTCAACTCTCCTTTCCTAAAAATGAGGAGGGCTTAAAAAAATCAATAAAACTTCCATTAGCGTTGCACTCCGACAAATTGGGCTATTTTCCTGTCCAACAAGTTCAGAACTCGGTTCAGTTCAGTCCAACAAGTTCACTTCAAAACTTGTTGCCCCATCTCATTAAAAATTAAAAGCCTCTCTCTTGCTTTCTTGGTCTCTTTTCTTGTCGTCATCCCACTTTGTCTCGCTTATGGTTAAATACTGTGATACATGTGGCGAACAGCTTAATTACTTGAGCCAAAGTATCGACACTCCTGTTAAATGAACCAATACAAATGAAAGTTACTTGTTTAGTTTATTACCTGAGTTGAAGTAGCTGTAGTGCCTTTAAAAAGTTACAGTATTTACAGAGCTTTCTGGTGAAAGAGAAAAATCTCTAAACATACCTTCCCAGTGCCCTCAAGATTAAATGTGTCTGCATTAAACTAAAAAATATTATCAATTATAGAGCCTCTTATGACCCTAAGGCTTGGCACTCATACACAGAAAGATTTTTAAATCTGAGCCAATTTTGAAACAGTGAGAAAGTCCACACGTGAAGGAAATTAATGTAAGATTTATCAGTTTTGTTCTTGTAGTCTGTGTTATGCCACAAAGAAAGAGACATAGCAGACCACATACCAACCGATTCATTCACCAACAACCAGGGCCTCTACTCTCACAAGATTGTAATCTCATGTGATGAATGCAATTTTAATGTAGACAAACATTGTGGACAACGACAGGAAGCTTAAGTGGCTAGCTTGAGCTTCTTGTGCCATCCTAGGGGTGGCAGTAGCTCAGTCCTCAAGGACTTGGATTGGGGACCTGAGCATGGCTGGTTCAAGTTCCAACTGAACCATGTCTGGAAGTTGGTTCTGTAGCTAGAGAGGTGCCAGCTGACTCCCTGGGCACTGCCGAAGTGCCCTCGGCACTGGACCCCAAAACTGCTCGGTTGCAATCCCGCAGGAGCAGCAACCCATCACTCTGACATCTCTCCATTAGTGCATGATCCAGGGACCTGGTGGTGTATTTTGGCCTGTGTTTGTGTAGGGCCCTATAAAATCCGTGTTATTTTTTCACAAATTCCATTTTAGTTTTTCCCATTTTCCGTTTTAATTTTTTGAGAATTCATTTTTTAGTATTTTACGCAAGTATAACCCAGGGACACAGTATAAAGTAATGAAATATAGACACTCACTTTTCAGGTGGTCCTCACACGCATCATGTTGACGTCGTTAATGAGGGAGGGAGGAGGGGGAGAGGAAGTGAGAGGAAGTGAAGCATGTATTGTCCGCAGCCTCAGTGAACCCCTTGGGGCATTTTCCTGAGAGATACGTTCCTTTTTAGTCAGAAAAAAACGCTTTTACGTAAAATGTTGCCCATTTCCGTGATATTATGTGTTTTTTATTGAATTCCATGGTTATTGTCTAATTCTGTGATTCCGTCCGTGATTCCATGATCGCAGATTTTATAGGACCCTATTTGTGTAGCTTGTCTCAACAACAGAGTGAAAGAACTGAATTTCCCCATGAAGGATTAAATTCTTCTTCTTCCTCGTCTTCATCTTCTTCTCCCCCTCCTCCTCATACTCCTTATCTTGGCATTTGAGATTTCCATCCAGCTTCTCTCCTTAGACACTCATGTTTTGCCATAAATCAACAAGTTGGTTTTCAGGTTCAGTCATCCATCTAACTTTATGCTTTGCCTTTACTGTCGTTGCCACCACTTAAGATATGGTCATTGACACCCACATTGACCACCCTGTTTTTTTTTGGTAGCTTTGGATCAAAAGGTTGAAATAGGTCTGAAAAAAGTCTGTTGAAATATTACAAACCCCTTAATCAATACTTGTAATCAATGAACCAAGCCAGCAAGCCACCTGAATATGCATAAGGAAAAAACATTTGCTTTGGGACAAAAAAGGATTGAAACACAAAAAATGTTTTTGTTTTAAATGGGAGTCAAAAACTACATATCCCACAACCCACTGTGATAAAAGAATATTAATTTCTAATGGAAATGTTTCTAAAGAAACCCATCAAGCAGTAATGTAGCAGTGTTTAAGATTTTTGTTTAAAAAAAATATGATGGATCCAAAAAAACAAGAATTGAATTCAGTGGTAGCAGCCAAAAGCCAGAGGCTGTATTCGAAACAGCCTGCTACCTGCTACCTGTACTACGCAGTGCTGTATTTGGTCGTCGTTATTTTTGTTAAATGCTTGTTATTTTGTAGTATGCTAGACCCTGCAGAGCTAATTCTTCTTCTTCTTTTTGTTTGTTGTATAAAACTCATTACTACCACCCACTGGGCTAAAGTTTTGATCAGAGCAACTATTTCTACAATATATGAACTACATTGAACACATATTAAAAAATAACATTTCTTTTAATTAAAGCATTATAGCTATTCTATTTCCCTCCCAAATTCACTAATAATTTAGTGAATTTCTGTTTCTGGTCATAAAAATAAAAGTAAATGGTAGCTTAGCTAATGACTAATGCTGCTAAATTAACATCCATTAATGGACTTAAAAAAGTTTAAGGACTGATTTGTTTTTTCATGATTTTCACCACTGAACACGTATGAGAAATGAGTAACATCTATGTAACAAGTCAAAAAAATGTATTTTACCAAGTTTGATTTGTTTTATTAATTGAAATTATTTTTTGTAGAAGATTTGCATTTTAAAAATAGATTTTTTTTTCCCTTGACTTCCCCTTACTTCACTTATAAGTTGTGTCGCTGTTTAAAAATATAAATACTGAAAATGTACTCTGTTTTAATGATGACGGGCACTGTCAGGTTTTGCACAAGCACATTTTTAGGCTTGTTTTTATTTATTTTAGTTTTATGCTGTGAAAATAGTCCATCCCTCAGTGTTTAGAAGACATCCTACCTACAACCAAACTACAAAATTAACATTCAATGAATAAATGACAGAATTAACTTAAAGTACAAGAGGCAAATTCAGTTTAGCTTCTGAAAAATACTGGGGCAAAAAGTGTTTTATGCAGTTTCCTTGTCACCATGAGTTTTTTTGAAGAAAATCTGGGTTTTAATTTGTAGGCCATGTTTCCCAGCCCTACCCTCATGCAACAACATTGGTCTGTTTGCATCGGAAATTGTTGTACATGCATCTCTTCACTGTGACCGGTTAAAGTCTCTGACATGATGGAACAAATCAAAGGAGGCAGGGCAAAAAAAATCAAACTTGCCAGGCTTTTTGAAGGCAGTCAGGCAAGACTTTTGTTGCTGTTCACCATGACACACTGCACAAGATAAAATGACAGATTTTTGTAGCCATGGCCATCAAATTCCTGCAACTGTCAGCAAAAATCGTGCAGAAATCATGTAGCATAAACCTCGACATTACTGATTAATCTGACTGAGCAACTTTGACTTTTTATGAAGTAATGTTTAATCAGGAGGATTTAGTCTTTATTCAAGTCCTGCTTGACTCATAAAAAGTTATTTAAGTACTCTAATGACATTCTTTGGGTTTGCTTTGTAATGCTTTGAATTTATAACCTCACATAAGGGTAGACCTATTTGTATTTCAAATACAGTGAGAAGTCATAATTTTCGCTTCCAAGAGTACTGAAATAAACTCAATAAATAAACTTTAGTGCTGCACACAGCTGAATCACTTTGTCACTGTCCACCACAGGTTACAGGTCTGACTCACAGCTGCTGGATCTTTGCAGAACACAGAGGTTACCAGCACAATGTCCTTCCCTCTCTCCCTCACTGAATTATTAAAGCAGCAGCTGACGCACTCATCTGCTAAATGAAGACGAGAACAAATCAGACATGACACCTTTTTCATCTCCGGCCTCACCTGGAAACAAAAGCGCGGGACTAGAGGGGCAGCCAAAAGCAACACTTGTAACTGTGCGACCACGGCTCACTTCTTTGCTGTTTCATCGTGTTAGCTGAGTGACAGCTGAAACGTGCAGCTTCAGGGGCGCTCCAGCCAATCCCATCCTGCGAGGCCCCTGAGACCGTGCATTACTGTGCAGCAGCAGCACAACTTCATTAAAGTTTCATTGTGTCTTGGAGCAAGCTTGACGGGAGTTCAGAGCTGGCCAGGGCTGCGTGCCTTCACTGACTGAAAGTACAAACGCTCCTCTCTCTGACTCACTCCTCTTCTTCTTCTTTAGTCTCTCTCTCTCTCTCTTCATCCGTCCTTCCTCTCTGGTCAAGCTGAGTGCTTGTTAAATAACATGCAGGCCCCCTGGGATTTGCCCATAAGCCTGCTGCTAAGCAGAAGGGCCAAAGGACTTTCTTACTCACTTAGAGCTGTCTCTTCTGGTGTCAGAATTTCCTTTAAGATCTGGAAAAAAAATGCATGAAGCAGCCATTTATCTTTTACTGCGCACTCAGACTATGGAGAGTTGTTGCAGACCACCAGCTGCTGTGAATCTCCTTACCTACCCCTGCAAGTTTTGTTTTCATCACCGCTTTAAGGACTTTGACCATTGTTACAGTTTTTGAAATAAGACGTGTTATTTTTTGCTGTCATTAAAACTGCTTTGTATTTAAATTTACCCTTGCAGCCAAGTAATTTAAAGAAGCATAATAGACTGATTTGATGCAGGAAAAATGTATAATGTTACCTGAAAAGCCTGATCATTTACTGATCAGGAATGGTAATTTTGGCTTGAAGTTTTGAAAGATGCGTCTGCCTGATTAAGGACATGAAATCTTTGCAAAGGTAAAAAGACTCCCTTGTCCTGGGTCAAAAAAATTAAGGATGAGTAGCTTATGCATTTTTTTAAATCACTGTCATATATTTATATTTTTAAATTATACATATGTGGTTCCTTAATTGTTCCATAACTGATATTTCTAAGGAAACAAAAACATATTTATAAAATAACTCTTGGACATATTTCAGCGTATAGTAGCTGATGTTGACCAATGTTGAGAAGTCATCAAAATGAATGTGAAAGTACATTTCCAGGGTTGGGTTTGACTTATCTAAAGCAGGAAGAAACATTGTGCTGGTGGATTATAACATTTCCAGATGGCCCATTAACTAATTGTAGATGGATTTTGAACATATGCCAACGCAAATGTAACAAATGACTTATCTTAGGGAATCTTCGGCCAAATGTAACTTCCACTGTTGAACTTTATAAAAACATACTGTGACATCTCTCAATGAAAGCCATTTAAAGCATTTATGTCATTTAGGGCTGAAGGATTTATCATTTTCGAATCGAAATTGCAATTTCAGACAACGCAATCAAGTGAATGCCAAGCTGCAGTTTTTTGCAGCGCTCCTGACTGACCCAGGATCTGTTGTGTCGACTATCTTACTCATACTATTTTACAAATTTGCAGGCATTTCTAAGAATGTCTCACAAATGAACGACTTGCTCACAACTGTGAATCGGTTGTCATTGTTCACCATAAAGAGCAGTTCAAAAGAGTCAACTTGTTCGCGAACGCCACAAGTGCAGGTAAGCAGGTTAACAACACAAAGCCTCTGTTTAGGAGTAGAAGTAGGAGTATCCCTTAAATAATGAAAAAAGATTATTTATCATCAATATTAGATGATGAATGATGTGTTATGTGCTTTTGATCATTGATTTCCTTACTGTTGTCTATACTGTAAACATAGTCAATATTGCACTGAAGCTTGATTTTAAGAAAGTCATGATTCGAATTGAAATCACAATACTTGCCAGAAAAATCATAAGTAGATCTTTCCTAAAATGGTTCAGCCTTAATGACATTTCACTGTGCAGCTGCAGCTGGTCTCAGTAATCCAACACCATGCCTGGAGGATGAAAGATGGCTGTACCCAAAACGGCCTCAAGTCAAACAACAGGAGTCCAGTCCTGAGGAGGAGGCAGCTAAACCTCCTGTACTGGTCTAACAAAATGAGATAAGATTGTTTCCTTTTGCAATGTGGTGCAGCAGGTAGCGCACATGCCTCACAGCAAGGAGGTTGCTGGTTTGAATCCCTTGTTGGACTGTGCCTTTCTGTGTGGAGCTAAGGTGGTTGTGTGGTTAAGACCCAATGATCCAAATCCAAAGGACTTGAATTAAAACAGGACAATGATTTGTTTAGAGACTGACTGAAATGTGTCTACTTGCTTTAACTGAAAGTCCATTAATTTAGAGATCAGGGGTTTGAATCCCTGTCAGGGTATGTCCTTCCAGTCGGACCCTTAGGCAAGGCAAGCCTACTTCAGATGTGCGTCGCTTTGGACAGAAGCTTTCTCTAACTGAAACAGTAACACGAAATGCTTCTGATATTGCCTGCTTATGAATTTTAAAGTGTAATTGGTTGCATCATAGCCACAGCCATGAGCACCAACAGGTCATTAAATTAAGGGGAAATTCTCAAACAAGTGTTTATGATGTAGGGATATACATTTGAAGTCTGGTAGTTGCTTCTAAAGTCCAGCCGCCATGTTGTAGTTCCATACGAGTTTGGCAAGAGTTTTTTTTTTACTGTTTTGAATTATGTTTAAGCTTGTAAGTTAAGAAAGATACTCCTCTTGTCAAACCACCAACTCTGACAATTTGGTAAATGGTAAATAGACATGGGTTTGTAAAGCCTTACTCTTGTCATCTGACAACTCTGAGCTCTTCTAATCACTGCAGGTTACATCCACACACATCATCTACAGGGGCTTGGCTAGAACCCTGAACATCTTATTAAAGGTGACCAACTCTACCTACTGTGAAGGAATGAGAAGAAAATTAGAAAAAATAAGAGAAAGTTCTCAAGTCAAACATCTTGTCAAATTGTGGAGGAAATTTTCATTATTTTAGTCAAAATTGACTCATTAATACCATTTTTGTTCAACTTTTAAATATAAAAAGTTTAACAGTTTGGCTTCTCTACACTCTGATAGTTTAGCTGACCCCTACATTTCACCTAGCACGTGCACTGCACATCCATTTGGAAAACTGATTGTACAGTCTAAATTTCTTAGTCAGCTCTTTCTCTTCTCCATCAGCCTAACTCCCTTTTGTTTCCACCTGTCTTCCACTCGCTCAGCTCTCTCCATTTTCTCTCTTTGTTAAAGGATTCTTGGCTAGTTCTCAGAGGTCACTTCTTGATCTGTGTGTTCGGGTCGACTAACCATTGATCTGTCCTCCTCCTTTTCTCTCTCTCTTTTCTTCACTCTCATCCTTCAATCCCTCAGGGTTTACAGAAGATTGTCAGGCAGCGCACAGCCCGCTCTGAAGACACACAATCGCCTTGAATCTTTAGGCTCTGATCTTTGGCCAGGAGTCAGGGCAAATTAGCTTCTGCACTTGACAGAAAGTCTTAGATGTGCACTTGTTGGAAAGAAAAGGCACTGATGGTCATTTTTTCAGGGTTTTCCTCCTGCTGAGATCGGGCTTTGTGGATTTTTAAATTGCAATCTTCACCCCCCTCTCAGCTATCTCTTACATGAGATAATAAACTATTGGATTTTTTTTTTTCCATCAGGCCTCGCTGATGGACATTTCATGTTCATTTTTGCAGGTGAATATTAACCTTGCAGTGCAGCAGGATCACTGGCCCAATCAGCCTCCTTTAAAGCAGGAAGAGGTGGGACCTACAAACAGGATGACAGCAGGAAGTTACTGCTCAGTTTTGTCTGATCTGGACTGCATATCTTATTAACTAAAGAGCATTTCTCATTAGAAAGGATATTTTTGTCCACTTCTGGCTTTTGTTGGTGAGAGTTTGTTCTATGATGTGGCTCATGTGTTAAACTGTAGTAGGGCCTGCCTACTGTATTATCTGATTTGCCCATAATGAATGTGACTGTCATAACTTGCTCCTTGCTCACAGAGCTTTTCCTTGCAACCGCTCCGCTGCTCAGAGCTGACGCGTGCTGCTCCGCTCATTTACTGCTCCACCACTCACTCAAATTTCTACCCGCTCCACTCAAATCACTCACCGCTCACTCTACAAAAATCCGGAAGCGCATTGCATTCACTGGATAAAAAAATTAGAGGATTGCAGGTGACCTGCACTGAGGTCTGAGAGCTTTTGCGCTGTCTGCGGTGCTGATCTGAGTTGTCAACATCCAATTTCCCACAGAAAACAGTGTGGGTGGCTGAAAAATTAATAACACGCAGATGCACTCTGTGAGAGACATGCTTCAGACGCTTGGTGTGCGCGGTACCAGGGGCAAAATTAGAGCAGGATGGAGCGAAAGATGAGGTGCCGCGCCAGCTTTTTTGAAAAAACTGCTCCGCCCTCCGGCCAAATTCCTTCCGCTGGCTCCCGCTCACATGCTCTGGTCACCAGCCAGATATCATTTTGAAGGTTCTGTCCTCCCCGAACACTTTCAATTGGCTGTTGCCCAGATGGACTGGTGAAATATAATCTGTACAGTATAAATTGGTCAATCTGGTGCATCAGGTTAGATGAATATTTAACTTACTGAAAAAAAAAAAAAACACTCCGTGGCTCGTTGCTACCTGTCCAGGTATCTGTCAGTTCGACAGACAGTTTGGAGGACAATTTTGTATCCGTTTACTCTTATCTCTTTGTGTTTTTGAATATAAATTATTTAATTCACTGGTACAGAATTTTTGCCCATCTGTACATCAATTAATTGACTTTATAAAATTCTTCTAATAGTAAAGACAAACCATATAATTCCCAAAGAAACACAAATTATAGCCAATTTAACAAATGAAAGATTTGGAAAATAATGTGCAAGAGCTAGGACAATGAAAAGTTTAAGAAAAATCTTTTATGTTTTATTAATTATTTCTCTCTGATTCTGAATTTTTAGTCTTCATATTGTTCAGGATTGATTTTCTTCACTTGTTCTGTAGAAAAATTGTTGTTTGTTTTAAATTGACAGGGTGACATGAAGTCTACTACCATGTAACCGGGCTAAAGGCTACTTAAGGCTAGCTGACTAATTCAATCCCTCTTAACACCACAGAACGGCTAATGGTCCCAGGAATTAAACTGTGGACTTCACTGAGCTGTGACGGGGTTAAGTGTTTAATATTCAGGTCTGTTTGTGCCACTGCTGCCTGTCAGTGTTCGCATCTTAGCAAAGCTTTAGTCCTGAACTGTTCAGGTGAGGCTGATGCTGCTGTTTCAGGTGACTTTCACACCTACAGATCAGTTGCTTTGTTCCAGTTCAGGGGGAAGAAACACTACAAGTTGGCATATTTCCCTTGGATCAAATCATGTTCATGGAGCAATATTTTGAAGTGGGCTGAGTCGAGGCTGAAGGATGTGTGGATGCCCGCTGGTTGATCTATCCACAAAGCTATAATATATAATGATAATAGCAGATAATAAGTGTCCTAATTTGGATAAACATATTTATCAATGTGGGACACACTTGTGTCAGCAAAGTAACTACGCGATGAGGTAAAATAGAGAGCAGCTTTAAAAATATGTCTTCCTGCATGAACGAGCTGGACTAACACAGTGTGGGAATCTTAATGAGTTAGAATCAGTCCATGTTATCATGTCCAGTGATGATCTGCTGTAGAGAAGGTGATTAATTTCAGCCTGCTGATATTTTCATGGTATGTTGTGACAGACCATGAAAATATAACATTTAACATGGCATTTTTAAATTGCACTTTGTTATCAGCCTGGTTGCCTGGTGGCTGTGATGCAGTTATTAATACTAATGCTGTTGCTTGTACTACAACAGCAGTGTGGTGAGTTAACTCGTCACCCTGTTTGTGTTGGTTCCTGGGATGATTGTATTCTCTCTGCAATCAAACCGTTCCAGGAGCTGATTGGAAACAAGCTGAGACCACCTCTTTCAGGTGGCCTCAACATGGTGTTTTTTGCAGAAACAAGGATTGACTAATGAGCCTCTTACCATTGACATGGTACTTGTGTAAAGGTAAACAAGAATCTTGCTGACTTGGAAACCCTGAGCAGTGAGAAAAGAGAGAGTTTTCAGGGCAGGCTGCATGACAACACGGAGAGGAACCTCATAAACTGGTTTTTGACTGTATAACCAAGTGGTCTTTCAGTTCATGTGCTGATACGTGGCTCCATTTATATTTAAAGCCATGACCAGCCACCCACTTCAGGTCAATTAATCTTTACATCACTGGTATTCATAAAATGAATATGGCAAAGTGCACATTTGTTTTTATTTCTCTAAATGTATTTCCATCCAGACAAAAACCCTGTTTCATGTAGGCATTAAAACACTGATAACTGCAGACATGACAGCCTCTGGGACATGTTGGCAGTGAATTTATCAAAATGTACAATTCATCAGTTTCTGTTTTATTGGGATCTTAAATGTTCAACATAAATTTTGATATAATAGGACACTATTTAGAGAAGATGCATCAGTGTGGACTTTTCCCTGACAGGTAGCATATAACTGAGACAAATAAGCCAATATCTTTCCCATAACTATGACAACAGCCGCTCTTACAAAGATTTATTTGTCTCTGTATCAACAGAATCTTACTTAATGCTACGAGAGGGACACTTATTTACTAAAGCGTCATTTTACATTGGAGAGGTTTGCAGAAGAACAGAATGCAGGTACTTAAAGGAAAAAGATAAGTAGTTTACTGAAGTTTTTTTTCACAGGTGCTCTCAGATTAAATAGAAATAGCCCAGTATGAGACATTTACAAGCTCTCTGGTGGCAGTGAAGCTGAAATACACATATATTGTTAGCTTGTTTAAAGGTCTGGTAGCAGTATGCTGTAATGACAGGAAGACAGAGCCAAAATGAAGCAATCATACAAATGAAAAACAGCGTTTTAAGCTGAAGAGCTGTTACCATGGATCCCACAGCTTATTTGGGTGAGAAAAACATTTATCATGACTGGGAGGCATTAACAAAGACCACACAATTTAACAAGATTAAACTGCATGCACATTTATGATCAGCATTAGCCTCTGAACTCTGAGATTTTCTGCCATTTAACCAGTAATACTATACACCACCGCCTCATTTATACATTATTGATGACAGTTTAAGATTGAAATAACTTTATGTGAACTGCTGTATGTCCATGGGATCAGGGTTGCACACGGATATGGTTGGACCCCTTAAGACCTAATAGGCCCCCTTTCTAGATGTGATTTAGCAATGTAAACCCATGGCGCGCCCCTCATCTTCAAACTGAAATCCCTGCGACCAAGTGAGGCTACAGCTGGCAGTGGAAATGCAAGCCAGATCATGGATACAGTTTCAGACTGTACCAAACTGTACTTGACCAAACCAGACCACTCGATATAAATGCAGCTATTCTAGTTGTTTAGCCTTGCCCTCTTGAATTCTGGTGCCAATCCAAAATACCAAACTGATTGGGATATAACACTTGTAGAGGCGGGATTTTTAAAATCATACAGGCTTGGCATCAACAGACTACCAGTAGCTTTCTATGTAATACAATGTGAAACAATTCCTTTGATTAAAACTAGCCGTCCTGTTCTTGGAAATACGTATGAAGCTAAAGCAAAACATTCAAGCAGGAAGACCTTTATTCATTTAGTCACCCATTTGTTAATTGTTCATTTGTCTTCAGGTGGTTTAAATCATCGGCTGATAGGGGCGTACACTCACTTAAGCACTGAGCCAACCAGATTCTGCCACAACCTGTGTGGCCAATCATCCTACCGCTGCCATATTTTAAAATCACGTCAGTGTTTGTGGTGTGTGATCTCTGCACCTCTTCTCCACCCCAGGACATCAAGTTGTCTTTTAGTGTCCAGGTCCAGCTCCTCATGAGTGTGGCCCCCCACCTCTTCCAGCAGGCCTCATCAGCACGTTAATCCTTTGCATCAGGAATCCGGTAAGATGGTAAGAAGTCTGTTTCCATCACCACCACCAATGACTCCAAGGGTGGTTTCCTATCCCTCAATTCCTCAGTATCCTTGAAGTACAGGACATCACAGTGGAGTCTAATCACCAAATAAAACGCAAATCCCAAAGACATTGCACATTTTCATTTCATCCAGACTTGTTAAGAAAATAATTGTTCACTGAAATTTGGTCTCTCCCAGTTGAGCTTCTCTTAGTGTCTCTGAAAATTAGACCAAGCGAATTTAAATGAATTTAAAGTCCATATTTGCCTCAATTTGGATTCATATATTTGATTTTGATGACCACTAGAGTATGTCCACAAATGCTTATGGTAAAAATGCCCTGAAGTTTCACATGCTGAAGAGGGACACATCTGAACCTCTGATTTACATAACTTTTCACACCTGCCTAAAACTTGTGCACTGTTCTGTAAATGCCCACCAACCCAATTTACCCTGACCAACTTCCTTTGACATCTTTGTGATTCATAAAAGTGGCACTTCAATCTCTGAAAACGTTGCCTTGGTGCATAATTAATGCTTTTCCTAGAAGTTGAATCACAGCCTTCTGGTATCATTTAGGGACACAGAGAAGAAAAACTGAGCTTCATTTACATAGAGATGTCAAAGATTAAACATAAAATTAAACATAAAATAAATGAGGAACAGGCTGATCTCTTCCCTCCGACGTGCGTCACACGTGAGATTTGAATCTGACGCAAATGCAAAGTGAAGAAGTATCTCACCAGCATCACATTTACATCTCTTCTTTATCGATGACGCACGGTTGATGGCATGGCTTCACATTTTGGTCTGTCACACATGTTTCTCGTCTGCCTGCCTCAGTTTGATATTTTGATGACTCATGATGAACTGGACATTACTACGTGGGAGGGAAGAGAGAGTTAGCTGGTGTAAATACTGATCGTTTTTCCTCTTTCTATGTATGATGTTTGTTTCAGTCTGAGCCTCATTCCACATACATCTCATGATTAATATAAAACACTGAGACGACTGCTGTATGTAGTCAGCTGAGTTCATGTTTAATTTTGTTGTCTCCCAATGGCAGAGTCCAAACCTCATTACTGTGTGTGTTACTACACATGTAAAACTAATTACCGACTTTCCCAAATGTCCCATCCAACCTTTGAACCATGCACAATACTCACAGACATTATTACATTTAGTTTTTAATTGATGCAGCTGCTGTCACTCTGTTTCCTCAGTGGTACCTTTGGGACAGTGACACTCAGCCAATTATATTGAATAAGTTGTACCATTTTTATAACACAGGACATGTAGATAGTCATACTGGCACATTATTAATGATTAAAATAGCTGCAATGCAAAAACCAAGAGGAAGGTGAGCAACCAGTCTTTGTCAGAAGTGATCATTTATTCTTCTCTCTTTCATCATTTAGGTTGCTTTCACACCGAAAGTTTGGCAGACTTGTTTGAGGGTGAAGTTGTAACATTTTCTCTTTCTCATTGGTTCACTGCAATTTGCCACACAGACCGAAGCCTGTCAAATGATGCATAATATAGCCATCCACCACTAGTTGGGGCTATGTTGCGGTCTTTATTCCTGCCATCAAGCCAGTTGTTGCACTGTTACCTAGAAATACACAACCAGCTGTACGTACTGATTGTGCCTTAATGTAGTATGTTTATGCAAACATTTGCACAAAATACAGTTTGTCAAAAGAAAACAGGACGTCATACGACTTTGGAAAAAGTAAGCAGTTTGCATTGGACCAGTCTACCTTGGAAACTGTAACCCACAATGCAAAGCTCTGGTCAAAATGGCTGACAGCCAGCCTTAGCAATATTAGCATTAGCATTGATTCTGTTACATTTATACAACAGTTGTGAAAAAAAGTGAAAAAAACAAAACAACACATTTGTTACTTTTTTTTTAATCAATTAAAGAAAGTCAATTTAGCTAACCTTGCAGTGCAGATGGACCTGCCTGATTTATTGTCTGAAATCATGCAGATACATTTTGCAAGCTCCAATCTCCAACGACTTCACTCAGCAAAAAGCTGGACAGCCCAATCAGGAAAGAGAGGCAAAAACTGAAGACGTGACGACAGCGGGAAGTGACTGCATGTTTGAAAACAATGGTGGCTTCTGAAGCGGCCCCAGTGGATGTGGCAATATCTGCAGTTTTATCAGAAATGGACTAAATTTCTTCTTTAAAAGAGAAGCATAGAATGTCAAAGCTTTTCTTACGGGAAATCATGTTTTTGCTCTTCTCCTGACTGGTTTTGATAAGAGTTTGATTTATCAACTAGCTCCTGTGGATGTGAAGAAGATGGGAAGGACTCCAAACCCCATTGTGATAATCGTGTCCCCGCTGGTTCCCCTCATGGACAATCAAATCAGAGAAGCCAGGAAGCTGGGGATCACTGCTGGGAAACTGGGAAAGGATGCAGAAATCTTCCGCGGACAATGCCGGACGATGCTATTGTGGTTACTCACTGATACCTGGCAAAGTATGCTCCCCTCAGAAGGAGAACTTGGTGGGGATTATCGTTGACGAGGTTCATGTCACATAGAAGTGGTAAATGATTCATCTGAGTGGTATAATTTAATGTAAGAAGATAGTTTAAGGACTGAAATTTAGTTTAAGCTAACGGCTAACAGCAGGGTTGAGCTGTGGCATACTGTGGCTTGATGTGGATTGGTCTGTAGGAGTGTGACTGGCAGAATGATCGTCCAATCACCAGCTGCAGTTGTTTTTGAAGGTTCTGCCCTCTGAAACTTTTTCTATGGGCTCTTTGGACTAGTGAAATATTTCCATGGCAGATATATGGGACTGTCTGTCTGGTGTGTCAGGTTATAATTTAGCGGCACTAGCTGAGCTTGTGTTTACTTTTGTTTTCATGATAAAATAAAGGAAATCAGCTAAATAATTGGATTGGGGAGGGAAATATATAGCTTTTTTGGCCCAATTTAAATAAATCTGATTATTTTTACATTTTAAATGTAGTTTTTGTGTTGCTCTGATCCAAACTTTAGCCCGATGGGTGGCAGTAAAGCACCTTATTTGATAACTGCCACCTGCCAGAAAACAAAAAGAAGAAGAAGAAGAGTCAGCTCTATGGTTGTAGCATACTGTAAATTAACAGCTGTTTGGCAGTCATACTACATACCATTACATAAAGTATGCAATATTCTGTGTAGTAGTGGTAATATATAGTAGGTAGTTTTGAAAAAACAACCCTTCCTTGCTCAAAGCCACTCAGCATTATTTTGTGATAAAGACGCCGTCCGGAGTGAAAATCAACCAAACTTTCCAAAAATAGGATCCTGAGTTTGTTAGGTGTGAAAGCGACCAAAGTTTTACCTCTCTTCTGTTTACTAATAAAATAATTTAGGAGGACAGAATTTTACACTGATGATCACCATGACTGTAGTGTGATCTGTTGACTTTGTTGGCTGTTCCGCACCATTAATCGGTCAACGTTGTCTAAACAAGCAGTGAAAGGAGTGCTAGCATGTCAATAGTTCATTAGTTTTTTTAGCAGTTAATCTGTCATTCCAAAGAGCAATGAAAACATATGCTGATAAATGTGACTACAAAAGGAGTACTTGGTGAAGAATTTCCTGATCATCCTTTTTTTCTTGTGTGTGTGAAAAATACTTGAAATAATCATGCTTATTTATATTCACCTATAAATAGGATTTTTAATGGGCTTTAGCACCAAGCTAGGAGGGTTTTTCTAACATTGCACACATGGATGCAAATGGATTCATAAGTATTATCAGTTTTACAGTGCCCTTTTGTGTGAGGTCTTCTCTCTTTTCAAAAAACTGTTTCTATCAGGACAACTCAACATTTAAAATGCTTTTCCACTTGTAGTATCTGCTCAGCATGGCATGACTCTGCACAGATTGAGCTAAATTTTCAATTACAGTTTTGATAGTACCTCCCAAACATTGGCAGGGTCCTCATAGCATGGCTGCATAAAACCGTCACCACATCCTCAAAATAGCAGAGGAGGAAATGGGGATGAAAGCACAGCTGGCCTGCGGTTTGTGGCTTGTTGTCAAAGTGGGGGACAAGTTTTGTTCCTGAGATGGTTGCAGGCAGCAAAACAAAATACTATGGAAAGCAGAGGAGAGTTTGGGCAGTGATCATCTACTGGCAGCCCGGGGACCACATCAGGCACCCTATGACTTCCTATCTGGCCCCCAGAATATATCAAATCCTGACATGTAAGGCAGGAAATATGTTGTGGTTTTCAGGGTATGTTTTCGTAGTTACATCCCTATAATTATTAATGCAACTCTTAACTTTTATGTTACACTGTTTTTAAAATCCAGCCCCAAAGCGTCTGTCAAGCAAGGCCCTTTAAAGAATGTAGCTGACGCCTGTTGTACAGCATTAACCTCTTTAGCCCCATAGGACCCAAATTTGGCTCTGCTGGGGCTGAGGAGAAAAGCTTCTCGACATGATGGCACAAAGCAGTGAACTGTGCCTTTAAGGCTATAGTCATGTTGGCTTTTATTTGACAAAATACATATATTTTTGACCTTTAGCTCAATATGCATTGTTTTTCAAAATCCTCGCCTGACCATATTGTTATAAAACCTCTTTAATTTTGCTCTGCATCACTTATAATAATAACCCTTTGCAGAGATGATTTAAAAATATTTTCTTATTCATTTTTAGAGTTTTACAGCCACTCCAGCATCATTTCTAAGAGATGTTCACAATAAAAAATTGTTTGTGTTTTAGGCGAGGATGAAATTTTCAAATTATCCTGACTTCTGTCTTCATTTACTCTGTCCCAGTAACACATATACTGATAATTACACATCTGGACAAATCTCTCAAGTGTTACTTTTATGATGACACCAAAATTATTCAAATATTAAAGTGTTGAAAAACAGGAGGCCTTTCCTTTCAGTGTCAGTTTCCCCCATATTTTAGTAGCAACACTCTGGTCATTCAGTGGTCAACAGAGTCTCCGTGTCACATTCTAGTCTTTGTTTAGCTCACTTAGAACGTCGCTAGATGTGATACAAAAAACTGTGCCAGGCGCTCTGTACTATCCGTAAAGTAAAATGAAAATAACTGACTAGCTGAGGTGGAGTTTAGTTCATCTATAATTGTGCAGCAGCTGGATACAAGTGATACAGTGTCTATGATCAGGCAGATCTTGCAAAGCTTCAATTTACAAGGATTGAGCTCGGCCCTTAACAACAGCAAAATCAGCATCCTTCAGAGCAGGAAGAGGTCGGAGCTACAAACAAGATGAACTAGTCCTGGATGAACTAATGAATTATATTCTGTATTGTATATGTTGAACAGTCCATCTGGTATGTCAGGTTATGGCTCAGCTTCCACTAAAGCAGGGTACACACTTCAGGATTTTCTAAATCTGAAGAGATTTATTATCTGTTTGAGACCCCACTAATGAAGATAAAAAATCAGGCACTGAACAGTTTTGATCATACTGTGTGTGGTAGGGCTGTCACCTTATATTCGATTATCGAAAAACCGTTCGAATATGGGGATAAATATCTGTAACCGAATAGTAAATAAATATTCAAAGGTAAAATATTGAGTTTAGCGGCACATCAGGGCGCCTGGAGCAGTGGACCATTTCATCCAATAGAGGGCGCTCTCAGCGCAGCATGACCCTCGGCCACATCTGCTGCTCTCTTGACCTTAGTAAACAAAGAGGCGCCACTCTGAGCGGACAGTAATAGCACTGAGTCATCTGAGTAGTGCTTTGTGGTAGGATTTTGGGTTCTGCACCATTGATGGCAACTTTAAAATCAAAGACTGGGCTGTGTGTCGGTTATGTGCAAAGCAGCTTAGTCACTCGTCCTCCACATCAAATTTGCGGGCTCAACCGCTTTTCATCCAAGTTATACAGCTGAGTGCAGCGGCGCCTTGTCAAGAGTTCAACCCCGTGTGACTGTGTGTTTCTCGGCAGGGTCCTTATCGAAGGGGCGGATAAGTGAGTCTCTGTCCCTTACGGGGGGGCAAAATAATCGAATATCTTCGGTTATTTGGATGTATGTTTGAAAACTGTTCGAGTTTGATTTTATCGGAAAAGTGACAGCCTTAGTGTGTGGTATGCTCTGATAATCTCAACACAGCACACCACACGGATAACAATTCTGTCGCACCACCGATCTAGTCCTCCACTCCAGAAATCTCGAGTGATCAAACTTGATCTAACAAAAACGTAGAATGGCACTGGCGATTTCTTGCCAACTCTTGTTCTTGTCATTTCGGTTGTGGTATGACTTGGTGGAGATGTTGAATAGACATCCTCGGGCTTCCTACAGCTCCAAGAGCTGGTCCTTCATTTCTGAGGTCCACCAAACTCTGTTTCAGATCGGCCATGCTTGTTTCTATTTACGCCTGCCTCCTTGTTCCTCAGTCAGCTCGCTTCTTGATTGGCTAGATTTTGTTCCAGGTCACAATTCATGGAGTCATAATCTTATAGTATAATCTTACAAGACATAAAATAATCTGGTGATTACCGTCCTTCTTCTGGAAGGAGGAAAGTCAGGACAAAAACAGCCTGATAATGTGTGTACCACGCTTAAGTGAAAATGCCCAATTATGTTCAGGGAGGTGAAATACTTCTAAACAGCTTACTTTTAAGATTCCTGTTAGACACTTGGGGTTGAGTGTTGTTAACATAGTTCAAAATCTATTAACCTGTGAAACTAAAATCACTTTGTAAAACTCCTTCACATCTGAAAGGCCTTACTGGGTTTAATCTGCTAGGCGCATTCACTGTTAAATTACCCTCAAATAAAGGATTAAGATAATCTGATTTAACAGTTTAAATCTGCCATGTTTCATTTATTTTGAAAAGATGCTGCCATTTTCTCTAAAAACAAGACAATTAAGTTAAATCAGAATTAGTCTCAAAGCCTCAGAAGACCAAAGTTGAGCTGAACTGAAACTGTATTTGGACTTTTAATTTGTTTACTCTATAAGATGAACATGCCCTCCAGTCAAATATTCAGATGCACTGTTCATTGTTTTGGGAGCAGAGCCTTAATTTAATTATCTGGTATAAGCCTCACAGTGTTCAGTGGAGCAAACTGTATTTAAAGTGCCCTGAAAGACACAGAAAAATAAGAGAAGCTGCTCTTCCAAAGTTTATTCCTCCAGCAAATGAGCTCAAACAAGGAGGCAAACACACACATATGCACACACACCTACAGACTCCCATACAGCATGATTGTACTGATTTCTTTGCAGAGACACGACGGCCCCCAAAGCACATTATGAGTCAGCCAGCGTTCACACTGCTAGTGAAGATTTATGACAGCAGAATGTGCAAACTTCCTTTCCCTGCCTTCTGTTTTCCTCTCAAAGCACAAAGTCCCTCTGGTCCATGTTCACAGCTTTTTGGCAGCAGGTTGAGTTCGCCCTGGCTGGCGTTTGATCCGATCTCACTGTGAATCAGCTGGTTCTGCCGTGGGTGGCAGTCTGCTAACCTGCAGCGCCTAGCATCTTCCCTCAGGCTTGGATAACGGATCAATGAAGGAGGAAGTTGACTGAAGTTAACTGGATACAAATTCAGTCCCTCAACATTTGCCCCTGACATGTTTGTTTAGACATGACAATGAGAGATTAAACTTTGGCAGAAGCACTTTGTCCAGACACATGTTCAACCAGAGCTAGTCTTGGGCCCAGACCAGTGAGAGGCAATGTTCATGTTAGCTCAACACATCAAGATTTGATCCAATCTTAGCCGAGTTTGAAACCGTTTGTGACCCCACACACAACAGTATATAATGACAGATTGCATCTCATCACCAACAACCAGGTCTCCTCTCCTGCAGAACGTGAGTAAGCGACTTCAGTGTAAACAAACATGGCAGATGATAAGCAGAAAGTATTGAAGCTAATTGTGGCTAGCAGTTAGCTTCCTTGAATGCACAGAGCAGAAGCAGTTTAGGTGTTTCTCCTCTCCTTGTCAGTTTTGGTGTAATATTCTTCACAAGACACACTGTATGTCTTCGCCATCAGGTACAGTCTTTTTAAATCCTTTTTTTTTCAAAGAACAGTGATATTGGTCACCTACCCTATTGGTAAGTGAGTTTTGTTACCTTTTAGCTAAATTAAAGTACAAAAATCTTCGTAATCAGGACAATACAGTATTCATTAATTCAGTAGAAGGGCATTTATTTCATTGACTGTGAAGAAACAGTTTAAGAGATAATAGGTATGTGCTGACAGAGACAATAAACATCTCTTGTGCTTCTTGCTTAAGCCAGCTTGCTTCTTGATTGTCTATTTTTCAATGCCATGTGACCAAACACAAGTTTGTCCTTGGTGTTATCCACAATAACAGAATTTCTGACCAAAAACACTGAACTGATTTTATCTGTATGGTTTCAGTTTGAGGGAACAGACCAAAATCAGGCAGGTTATTTTATAGTTTGTGTCTAGATTTAAAGACCCCATATTATGGCTTTTACCTCAGCTGAGGAGGTTATGTTTTTGCCTGCTTTTTTAGTTAGTTTGTTTGTTTGTTTGTGAACAGGATAACTGGAAAAGTTATGAATGGATTTTGAACAGACTGGTCGACCAGAGTGGACTGGGCCCATGTGTGGAAGGGAGCCTTAAAGAGACAGGAGCTCCAACAACAGCGTCTTAGACAGAGAGAGAATACAGCTGGACCAGGGGCACTCAGTATGTGACAAGAAGATTGGTTAGGTAATACCTCTATCTTGTGGTAATTGATCAGTTCAGCACTTTTTTATCATATCTGAATTTTTATACTGGCCTGGGCTGTTTAACCTTTCAAAAGCATATTTGGCAGATGATTGGGCAATCATGCTGTCAATCACATTCATTAGGGTCCAATCAGATAATGTAGTAGACGGGTGCTACTGCTGCAGTGTAAAACAAAACATGAGCAAAAGCAAGTTGAAAGTGGAGAGAAAATATCCTTTCTATTGATAAATGCACAGATAAAAATATAATGCAAAGGAATGCAGTCCAGATCTGACAAAACTGTTGCTAAAGCTGTTAGCATCTGTGCTAATCTCTGTACGAGCAGTCTGCTGTCATCTCGATCGTATCCTCCACCTCTTCCTGCTCTCAAGGATGCTGATTGTGACATGCCGCTTTGGGTCGAGCACAGTTGCTGTAGAGTGGAGCTTGGCAAGATGGACCTGCCTGATTATAAATATTGAATCAGGTAGATCCAGCTACACTGCAAGGTTATTATAGAACTAGGAAAAGCACAATATGACCCCTTAACTAAAAAGCATCGCTGGAAACACTGGAGCTAGAAAATGGGGCAGTCCAGTATGATCACCCAAGCTTACAGGCTTTGACCAACTCAGCATCAAATAAAGATTCAATAAATATTAGTACAACTCACAATAATGACCTCTAACAAATGTAGAATAAAACACCCACAAATTGTGATTCAAAATGAATATGGGCTCTAAATGGCTCCAGAGAAATTGTTTTATATCTCCAAATATCTGAACAGTGCCGACGAAAAGCTGATTATACTGCAATCTGTAGATTATTCAGTCTAACCAGGACATTGGCATTGACATATTTGGTAATTATGGCAATAATTTGTGCAATTAAAGGTCCATCAGCACAAATGATTGTATGAAATACATCACAGTGATAATGAGGAACATGTGGAGGCTCCATCCACTTCCTCTTGTTAATGAAGATGGTTAAACAGTTATTTGAGGACAAGTCATCATGGGATGTAAAAATGAAGGTATTAAAAAAGGTATTGGTGAGCAGAAACTTGCAGCTATAGTTCACTTCTCTTAACTAATTTTTTTCTCTTGAAAAGATAATTACATATATATGAACTGCATATTTGAGCCTCAGTCTGAGGTTTGGTTTTCACCATCCAAGGTTTTAGTATGTCTCACATCCATGAGCATCTTTAGCTCATCCATAATCATCACTGATCATTAAAAGCTCATCAGGTGAGGATGTGAGCATGTAAGTAAAAGGAAACGCGTTAATGTTGCAGATGAGTTCATTTCTAATGAAGTTTGTCGTGAAGTGTGCGTGCATTAGCCATTGATGGAAATGCCACTTTAAGCCTGGCTGGAGGGCCTGAGTGACTAATTGATCGTTCACACAGATTCCCCCTCTGCTATTGATTACCATTAGATGACTTTTCCTTTATTGGTCCCAGGGGATATCCCTCCTGCATTTACATGAGTTTATGAGGTCAGAGGTGTGTGCAGCCTGTGCTCACATTTCATCCTCATTATTATCCCCAGTTTCTTGGGTCTGATTTTGTTGAAACACTCAGCAAATAGATAATTTTGGAATCAGGCACAAAAGGGCAATTACCCAGGCTCTGTACTTGAACTGATACCCAAACTTTTTTTTTTTTTTTTGTCTTGCCTCAGTCCCGAGTCCATGACAAGCAGATAGACACCACTCTTTCTTCTGTGCGTCCAGTAACAAGAGGGAGACGGCCAAAGCTGGCCCTCTCCTAGGTAGCTTAGCTCAAACACTGGTAGTTTATGGGTATAGCTATCCTGCCTCTGCCTGCAGTCATCAGATAAACTCTTCAGCAACTCTAATTGGTCCTGTGTGCTTGTTGTGACTCCTTTTTTAACGCATTATGTTACGTTATCTTCTATTATCATTGTGTTGTGTTCTCGTCTCATTGTCTTCATACGTCCTCGATCTCTGTTCTCTATGTCTGCAGTAAAGCCTCAGTAGTCTCTCTGCACAGCTGCATCATGGTGTGGGGTTCAGTATTTCAGCCTATTCTCAAGTCCTTTTCTTAAGGGGTATTGAACAGGCTTTGCATAATATCTTGACAGTCATTTGTATTCTGAGCTGCATCACTGAATATTACTGGAAAGGTCAGACGGGGGTTTTCTTCTGAGGGGAATCACTTTAGAGCACAATAACTCTGAAAGAAAGACTATCCCATTTTGAAAAATAAAGGGAGTATTTTAACTTTGGACCCTTGACGTCAAACAACAAATCACGAGGAGACATCCAAATAGCATGAATTTGATTGTTGAAGAAAACAATGCACCTTAATGAAATCACGGTTCCCAGAAACACAGAGCGTGTTTAAGCTAAATTCACTCTGATTTTATCTCACACAACTGGGCAAAGAGTTGTTGCATTGCCTCCAACCTGTGGCATCACAATGAGAGTTTGTATTACACAAACATGACACAGCAAAATTCAAGCTGTCAGCATGCACTCCTACAATATCTTTGTGTCACTGAGGTGTATGGTGTTAAAGGACTGACCGTGGGGCAAAAAGCTCTCCTAAGGACTTTCAAGCGAGCAAAGCTGGTTTAGGATATTACAATACTGGATCACACACACACATACACACAAGGTAAAAGAAATATCTCCACTCTGATAAGGCTGTAAAGCTCTTCTGTACACCGGGAGCTGGAGTGCTGAACTAAGCAAACAAGACTCTGAAGTGAGGAATACCTCGGCCGACCTGCACAGATGCTCCCTGCCCGAGTAAGCCGAGATACTGGAGATGGAGCAGAAGAGGTTTTTTTTTTTAAAGCATTTATCCAAAGCTTAAGAAACAATCAAAAAGATAAGTCAAAACTTCAACATAAATGTGAAAGCAAAACCTCAATGATTATTTAAATCTGTGGTTAAATCTCACAGGTTTAGGCAGGTTTATGTTTATGATAGACTTGTTTACTGTGCATCAAGTAACTGTCGGCTTTCAGCGTTTATTTTCCCGGTTTCCTGCATGAATTCTTGGCTTTATTCTCTATTGTGAGAACACTGGACAGCTTGTTTTATTATCTATGAGAATAATTAGTGCTGAGCTTCATTTGTGTGCATACAGACATCAGAAATTTAACTCAGATTTTTGGGAAAATCTTTAATCCTGCATGTGTTTTTTCTTGTTTCTGGGAGTATTATGCGCACTTGAGCATGACTGATGCTCTTAGGATCATTGAAAAATGCCACACCCTCTCTCAGCTTTCCATACCTTTTTGAAACTTAAATTTAATTTTATCAACAAATGCTTAAAAACAGTAGAGATGTTAGGCTATGCATCCCATGTGAGTGAAACAAGCTCAGTAAAGTGTGTTTTGATCTCGTGGATGTGTGCCCATCTCTCTAATGCGTCCTCAAAATAGCTGAAATACTTTGCGCCACAGACTTTAGACTTCAGACCATGTAGGAGGAGATTTATCATGATGTCAATTTCTGCATCCTCAGGTTAGAAACACGCCAGCTTTGCGTCTGACCACTCCTCTTTTTTAGACAAACACACCCCTGGGCGCAAACAGCAGCTCATGTTGATGTGCTATTTTGACAGCATGAGCCCACGGCATATAAATGACATATGTTTAGTTTAGTACAATTTGCATCGGGCGTAGAATAGAGCCCTTAACGTACTAAGTAGATTAACAAAAAATAGTTAAATGCAGTTCGACGTTGGAAGCCAGAGAACACGAGCTGTAAGAGATTCTTTATTTGTGAGAGCACAGTTAGTTGAAATTTACCTCTCATGCCTCTCTTACGGCTGTTTCACACTGGATGCAATTAACTCACATGTTGGAAGCAATGTGTTTATGTTTTCATCTCATCTAGCATGTAATTAAGTCAGAGCTTTTAGACTGCCAGCATAATCTGCACGTCTCCTGTGCTGAAAGTCTTGAAAAATGGAGGCACACCTGTTTTTTTCATAAGCTGCTTTTATCGATGCCAAAACAGGAAAGAGAATGAAAATCAGAGAGCCATATTAACCTTGTTTCAGCATTTATTTGAGTCCACAATGGTATGCCACCTTCAAGGCAGAAACAGTTCAATTTAATCAGAAACTCCTCTTGTTCATACACAATGCTTTCATTTTGACTTTTACCTGGGTTAATTATTCAATAAAACAGGTCACATGTTGGGAGATTTATGGTAATTCTTCCTGAACTTTCTATTGATTAATGAGGTGAAATTGATGAAGAGACATGGCTTTGGCAGCACAGAGATGCAACCAAAACAAGTCTACCTATTCTACCAGTGTGGTGAATGTATTGGCTGTATAGGGTAAACATGGCTCCAAATGTTCATTTTCTTTGTCTGCTAAGGCCAAAACACCTGCTTTGCCAAGAGTAATGAAAGGTGAGCCTTCTATTCTCTGATAACATGCCTGCCAAAATTGAAATCAACAAACTCCTCAGCTGTCACACTACTGAAATTCATTGAGTGTGTTACTAAGAGGGCCACTATACTTCCTCAAAGCTTCATGGAGACACAAAACCAACTTATTTTTTGGCATCTTGCCTTAATTGTGACAAAGACACAGTAGATGTGGTGGTAGATGAATTAAAGTCTCACTCTTAGGTCCGAAACCTCAAATTCTTGAGCAGTGCCGTTGCTGTATTCTGTCATACACCCGACACTGACACTGCTCATCCTTTTCAGGGCAGCTTGGGTTAGAGCCTTTACCAGCTGAAACAAGAGGCAAGGCCAATCACAGGGCAGAGATGCATGGGCAAATGACCATTTACACTACCACAAAGAAAGTCCGACAGGGAAGTCAACCCTGCAACTTTCTTGCTCTGAGGCAACAGCACTACCTGTTGCACCATCTGGAAAAGTAATTGATTGTTTTATCAGTATTGTAAAGGAACTGTCTGTTGAGAAATCTTGGCTCTTATTTTAATATTTATAGGTTAACCCTGACAGATAGCTTACATGCACTTCATCCATCCATTATCTATACCGCTTATTCCTTTTGAGGTCGGGGTTGGAGCCTATCCCTACTGGCATTGGGCGAGAGGCAAAGTACACCCTGAATTGGTCGCCATCTGATTACAGGGCCACATCAAGAGACAGACGACCATTCACACTCACACCTAAGGCCAATTTAGAGTCACCAATTGACCTAATGAGTGTGTTTTTGGTTTGTGGGAGGGAGCCTGGAGAGAACCCCTGCATGCACAGGGAGAAGATGCAAACACCACACAGAAAGGCCCTGACTGACACAGGGATTGAACCAACAATCTTTTTGCTGTGGGGCACGTGCCGTACCTGCTGCGCCACTGTGTTGCCCACATGCACTTCATGCCAAATGATAAAATATTTTTTTTGCCATTATACCTCCATTCTATCATGGCTATACAACAAATATGTTTTCGTGTGTTTTTATTGTGACACAGCTGACAAAGAACATAAAACTAGATGTCTGAGAGCTCAATCCTTCACCAGGGCATTTTCAACATTGCTGAACTAGTTATTGTCCAAAACTGCCCTATCCTGCAATGTTATCAAATCCTTGAGTAAAAATAAAATCCTGGATCTGCATCTGAACTAAGATCACCACCAAAATGTAATCACTTCTTTCTTGTGGCATAACCAACATTCCCTGAAAATCAAAATTTGTTTTTCACTTTCATTTATACCCCTTTTTAGATATCCTGTTCACAAACAGACAAAAAAACAAATGCTGGCATAAAAAAAAACCTTTTAGTCAGAGATAACAACACAGAAAAACTCAATTACAAAGACTACAGACAAGAACAAAGACCAGGTGGAAAGCAAATAAGGGTTACTGATATGTGTTGTGGCAGTTTAATGATTTCAGCTCCTCTGGATGATAGAAATGTCCACAAATTAAAGTCCTGTCAAAACAGAAATGATTTTTAAGCTACACTTTTTGGTCAAATGAAGTATAACTATCTAAAAAGCCTTTAATATCATCACCCAGCTGTAGCTCTAAACCCTTTTTGTGGCCTGAATGCTAATGTGAGGCTGCACTGACGGAGGAGTTTTGCTTAGCTCAGTTCTGACTGTAATTGAAGCAAAACACCCGCAATCAGATCAGCATGTGAAATGACTCCAGAGGTTTGTGGGTTGGGATAACACGAGAACAGGCAGAACTTGGAGAAAGAGGAGAAATATGCAAAGAAGCATCACTTGTCAGTAGCACTTGTGATTGCTTGAATTGGTGTATTGTGACGCTGGTTTTCGATCTCAACATTAACACATGATACTTGTATCATGTGGAAAGGACTATCACTCGATGAAGAGACCCTGAAGCCCAATTCTGCCCTTACTTTAGGCCCCCACCGCTCCTATGTGTACACTGATGGGAAGGACAAAGTTCGCTCATCACCAGGGTTTCAAATGGGAGCCTCCTTTACTGGTCTTTTGTTCAGTGAGTCTAACAACACCTCAGGAAGACTGGAGCTCTGGGGCCTCCACCTATTCCATGCTAACAGTCACTAACCATTATGCTAGCTTACAGACATGCTTAATCTTAACGGTCTACTTCACCATAGGGCCATCGTAGCACAAATGGCATTGCCACCTTTAATGGCCCCAAGCTCCAGGCAGTGCAAGTGCTAATACCATACTTATCCAACCATGTGGACCCAACTGGTCCTCACAAACTAAATACAAGTACTTCTGGTGTCATCGCATGTCAAGAATGGCAGACAAGTTAATAAAGGTCAGAGGAAAGAGGAGAGCCAGACAAAGGTGCTCTGATTTGGGATAGCACTAATCTTTGAGGATTGGGCTGCTGCTCTACCCCCCTTTACTCCCAAATTTCTTGAAGCAGATGCTTCATCCAACAGCTCCCTGAGAATCATAGGTTGGAGATATACTTGCTGTAAACTACGCAGACACAAAATGGCCGCCACGCATCTTTTGTGTTGAATCGGCAACCGTGCACGTCTTCTAGAAATAACACAACGCAGACACGAGCAGCCATCCACATGACCAAATCAGTGTAGAGGCAGAGGAGACATGATGTATAGCAACACAGCAGTGGAGCACACATAACAGTGTTTCATAGACAAATTGATGAATCACTTCTGCTATTCTTAGCATCTAAACAATTAGTGGAACTGTACAGACACAAACATGGTAATTAATCAAGCTGATGACAGGCTAATTCTCTTTTAGAAGTCAGGAAACAAGGAAATAAGTTTGTGTTAAATCAACCAGTGACCATGTAAATTGGTGACTCTGAATTAACATCATAGTTAACTTTGCCCTGGATGTGTTTGTGTCAGCTTGGTTTCTTTGGCTGTATTTTCTCTCATATAAACTACTGATTGGTATTTATTTGATACAATGAAGAAAGAAAACACTTCACAATGACACATTACAAAGTACACCCTCCATTTCTGCAGGTGCTTTGACTTTGACATCTATTAGCACAGTTGGCTGAAAGTCAACCCTGTCATTGCAACAATAGCATCTGTTCACAGAGGGAAATATTGTAGAAATGCTGCACATGAGGTCTGACCATTAGTCATCATTTATCAACAAATATTTGTGAATGACACTGTTATTGGTGCTATTTTGTTACTTTTATTCTCAGAATTGCTTAACCTTGCAGAGCAGATGGACCTGCCTGATTCATTGTCTGAAATTATGCAAGTCCATCTTGCCAAGCTCCAATAATCTACAACTTCACTCGCCTAAAGCTGAACGACCCGATCAGGGGAAAGAGGCAGAAACTGAAGACGTGACAACAGCGGGAAGTGACTGCATGTTTGAAAACAATGGTGGCTTCTGAAGCAGTCTCCGTGGATGTGGCAATATCTGCAGTTTATCAGAAATCGACTCAATTTCTTCTTTAAAAGAGGAGCAAAGAACGTCACTTAAAGCTTTTATTACAGGAAATCAGGTTTTTGCTTCTTTCCTGACCGGGCCTCACTGCTGGAAAACTGGGAGAGAACGCGGAAATGCTGCGCGAACAATGAGTGTTGGTCTGTGGTAGCCCCTAGTCATGGTTATTCAGCACTACCTGGTGAAATATGTTCTTCTCAGAAGTTTACTGGGAGAACTTGGTGGGGATTGTGGTTGACGAGGTTCATGTCACACATAGGTGGTAAATGATACATCTGTGCTGTATACTTTAACGTAAGACGATAGTCTAAGGACTGAAAGTCCATAGTTTAAGCCAACGGCTAACAACAGGGTCTAGCTGCTACATCCTACTGTGGTTTGATATGGATTGGTCTATGATGAATGTGACTGGCAGAACAATCGTCCAGTCACCAGCTGCAGTTGTTTTTGAAGGTTCTGCCCTCTGAAACATTTTCTATGAGCTCTTCTCCAGATAGACTACTGAAATATTTCCACGACGGATACATGGAACTGTCCGTCTGGCGTGTCAGGTTAAGAATTACTACCATGGTTGCAGATTACTTCCATAACAACAGGTAGACTGAGGTCTTTTTACGCTCCATAGTGGTATTCTCCAATAGCACGCACCCCATACGGCAAGTGTTTAAACACTCAAGATATCAACAGACACAAACACAAGGGGAAACACAGACAGCAAGTATAGCTCCACCCTTAGGTTAGCAATAGCACATAAAATTCTCTAATAAATAAGCCTGCTTATCTTTCTACGAGCCATCTACCCCCAACTCCCACTTTCCATCCTCATTGTTCAGCTTTTGCCCCTTAGTCTGCACATCTCAGCCTTTCCTTCTACATGCTGTCCTCACAGAATCTTTCTAAGGCCCTGTCAGTTCTACAGAATAAACTATCCAAAGACAATCAAAACATAAAACTACGCCAGGCCTTAACGTGATGCAGAATATGCCAGAGGAGAAACTATAGAGCTGACATATGGCATATAAGCATGAATATTTATCACAAGAAAAAAAAAGGTACCACTGTGGAAAGAATTCAAAACAATTGTAGCAAGAGTGGTCCTGGCATGTAAAGCCAAAATACACTATTTCTCTAAAATTAAGGACTCTAATTGGGCCACTTTCGGCCGAGCACAATCGTTGTAGATTGGAGCCTGGCAAGATGGATCTGCCTGATTACAGACATTAAATCAGATGGATCCAACTGCACTGCAAGACTACAATACTTCCTTTTGTCTTGACTAATGCATTTTGATTAAAGGAAAATACTCAGGTTGTGTTCAATGATGTGTTGCAAGAATAAAGAAAAATAAAATGTATCACAAGAGAGGCTTATTTATGAAGGTGAGATAAAAAGCTCAGAGGTGCATCTCTCAGTAAGATATTATTCAAGGCTTTGATTTATTCTTCTTAATGATTGTTTCACTGAATTCCTTTTTATTCCTACAGATAACAGCAGGTCGCACCATTAAAATCACATTCACAATAAAAGCGGAGACACCTGCAGCCCCACATCTGGATCTTCCCCCACTGCATATGTTCATGTTTTATATGTAAATTAATGATGGGACGTCTATTTTCACCATCTCTGTTCTTTTTTATTTTCTGTGTGATGTGTTGTGTTCAATGAATATTAACGATCTCCTGAAGATCTCAGTGCTGCTCTGACACAAGTCATTTCCACCTCTCGCCAGCATCTTAGACACCTCTCTGCAGCCACCCATACAATAAAAGCCAGGCTTCCTGTCAATAACATTCGAAGGCTCTGGGAAATTGGATGTGGATGCATAAACAAATGTGAGAGGGAGAATGTCTTCAAAAGTGGAAGTAATATAATAGAAAGTACTGCTTTTTGTTTTATTAAACTGAAATGCTACCTTGATGCTGAAGTGTTTTTATCTCTGAAAAAAATCCCTGGGTTTATTTTGTCTTTAACTTGCCTTGACTAAAAGTCTATCAGAAGTTGCAGCATGGGAAATTGATTTGGCTCTCAGGAATCTTAAGAAGTGTAAAAGGGCCAGGTCCATACTTCTGACAGCAGCTATACATCAAAATAATGTCTACAGAAAATAGGACCACACAACCCTCTGCAGTGCAGCAGTCCCTCAGCTCTTACTCACACTCCAGTGTTTGACTACTTCACAGATATTGATTCTGACACTCTCTTTACTAAAGAATGTGTCCATAATATCAGTCACATGAGATGTGCATGTTGATTTGACTATTTGTCACAATCATCATTTCTCCTCTCCATCGAAGAGACTGCATCATCAAAGATCCAGAGCCAGGCTGCTGTTGAGCTTAACTGGATCAGACATTGGCCTGGACAAGCTCTAAAGGTTTGGATATCAGCTGGCAGCTGTACTCATCCTCAAGGTAGTGCACTACCAGACAGTGAGAGTGGAGTGATGAGTCAAGAGGAGGTGATTTAGGGGGTAGTGTGATGCTATGTCAACATGTTGGCAGCTATTTTTGAAAACACACTTTTTTGTGCACTTTGGCCGAACACCCATTTAGCTCACTGAGAATACAAATTTTGGAAGAGTCCTGGCGTGGACTGTTTTTGGGCCTGAAACATCACACTCTGCCCAACCTCTCCCCAGTGTGACTTCATGCAATGCAAAGTTATCTCTGTAGTTTAGTAGCCAACATTGCTAAAATTCTCTTGTTTCATGTTGCTTTCTGAAGTATTTACATGCAAACACATACCTTCACTCCCTTACTATGACGCTGCCTCAAAAGCACTGAAGCCGCATTCACACCAAACGCGACTTTGCGACTGAGATCACGTCACCCACCAAAGCTGCGTCGCCTGTCCATAAATAGTTAGATGTCACACCTGCACAAGTTTCACCACGATCATATCATATCATATCATAGGATGTATAAGCTGACATTATTCCAACTGTATCCTTTTCACTCACCTACCAACCACAAAACACTGCAGCTGATGACCCTGCAGCAGCATCGTCTGTCAGCTGCACCTCGAGTAGGGAGTTCTCTGCCGTCCCGTCGAAGCGGAACTAATGTACTCACTAACTAATGTTCCCACACGGACATCGATTGTCACTTTGTGATCCAGAATAAAAACAGTCTGTCACGGGTGTCATCAAACACCCACACAACTCTAATCGGCTGTCATGGCACAGCCACACATGATGTCGACTGAAAAGTTCAAATTTTTCAACTTTGGCGACCGATCAACATGACCTGGTTGTGCAGCTAAAGCAACCCCAATAGTACCTGTCTGCAGGGACAAGGGCACCGCCATATGTCTTCCAAGACGTGAGCAAGTCGCCCAGATCGCGTCTCTTGCATCGCAGGAGGGTTGGCCCCGCCCCATCACAGCGGTACATTGACTTTGCATGGAGAGTGGTCGCACAGGTCGGCCAAGGCGCGTTCGGTGTGAATGCAGCTTCAGACAATACAAACGCTGTGTTAAGATGTGTTATTGCTGTTGCTGTGTTATGTGTTATTACTGTATTACTGTAGCACAAGCCTGCCAAATGCCTGGCAAGTTCCAGCTAATTACCAACCAAGTTCCAGCCATTGGGAATGCATAAACTCCACCATGAACATGCCTATTTGATGCAGTTGCAGGGTGTTCCCATGAGATGGTGCTTGCCTCACAAGAACACAAACGCTACTCCAACTTTGACCTAATTGGAGTAGTGTTCACGATAGTGAGTTACTATGTTTTCATCACGTCATAAGGGAGATCTCATTCCGGTCTCGATGTCTCAGCACATCCCAGTCATGGACCAGTCAAGACTCAGTCAAGGAAAGTGGGGAAAATTAATTGGCTCCATCTGTAACTGGATGAAAGGGAGGGAGGACTTTAGACAATCATATGTACTGTAAGAAATAACTCTACCAATTTAAAAAAAACAAACAAAAAGAAAAACCACAAAATATTGCCCACTCAAAGGCAACACAACTACTTGACTCCCAGCAAATCAGCTAGAGGCAAGGTTCAGGCAAAAAAGGGTCTTTGATGAGAGCTAGGCTATGAAATAAGTTGCTGGAAAGTGATGCTAAGTACAACAATCTAGCAGCAGGACAGGGAAAGACATTGGGGTTAAATACATGAGGTGATTGGGGGTGATGAGACACAGCTGGGGAAGAACAATCAGGGATCAGGTGTTAGAATGCCCTACAGGAAGCAAAACCTACGAAGACAAGAGCTGTGTTCGAAACCGTTCACTCACTCACTCACTCACTCACTATTCCCTATGTAGTGTTACTGAAATAGTGAACTACATAGGGAATGACCGAACAAAATTTCAGACACTACACTGAAATTTTCTAAACATCATAGCGTCAGTAGATAAGATGGATATTCCTGTGACAGAAGTGGATGCGCCAAGCATCACGTAAACAAACCAGGCACTCAGAAGGATAAGTAGCAAATTTTGCAGCTGTTTACGACTGTTAAAAGACGTAAAAAAGCTACGCTATGAACGTGTTTAAGATACTTTAATGTTTCTTACTTTTATAAACGAAAGCAGCGGCAATTTGTGCCGTAGCAGCCTTCTTTCTCTTCTTCTTCTTCTTCTTCTCCTCTGGAAAAACACGACTGCATTGCATTGTGGTATACGGGAGTACAATATAGGGTACATCGTATGTACACTCACATTTGCTGTGCATTGTGGGTATTTTATAGTGCACTATATAGTGAATGAAGTTAACCGCTGAGAATTAGAACAACACTATAAAATTGCGAACACGCTATAAAGTGCACCATATCAGTGATAGGGAACAGTTTCGAACACAGCTAAGGAGAGACAGGTGAATTTTCAAAATGAAACAGGAAGAACAAGACAAAACATAAAACACAAGAACAAAATGGGTGACTCAACTAAGGCCTGGGCATGATCATGACACTGAGGCAGTGCCCAGAATGTCCACTGGCACCTCTCCAGCTACCAAACCGATGTCCAAACATGGTTCAGTCTGGACTTGAACAGGCCACCCTCTGGTCCCAACTCAAGTCCTTCCAGACTGAGCTACTCCCGCCCTGGTGGCAAGTTTTTTCTGTCAAATTTTCAAGGCTGCTTAATGACACACCAAATTTTCATATTGTATTAAAATTCCAAAAATGTCAAGTCATGTTCCCAGAGGCTGCCGTGTCAGACATCACGGATGAATGTACTTGAGTGTTTCATCTTGATGCTGTTGTACTGTATGTTATTCTCACAAAGAGCCCTCAGTATTCAGGTCAGTCTGTTTCATAATTAGTCACAAATGGAGCTGTTATTTTGTGCTCTATTTGAAGAGGACACTTAAAAATAGCTGAATGAGTCTGTTCATGTTTTGGTAAATTGAATCAGTAATGTAATGTCCTTGTATATTGTGCATCACTTCTTTCCTATTCACTATGTATTAAATACAATAACTACATTTTCATGAACTCCCATTCTTTTTCCATCTTGTCATCACTCTCCCTTCATCACACGCTCTTGAAATCAGACTGACATTTTAAAAATGTTGTCTTGTAAACATTGTTGAAGGCACACGGGGAGAGAGCCTTGCAGATAAATTGGGGGACTGCTGTGGTGGAGAACTGCCCCTGGCATTTGTCAACCAACCGGACATAAAGATACACGAGGAAATAGTTTTACTTTGGGCAATAAAGCCTCACATATTTTATTAGAGTTAAAACCAGATTCAAAATACTGATTCCCTCACTGTTATTATTTTATCTTTTTTTTTTATTTATTTATTTTTTTTACTTTTTTTCATTATTTATTAATTTCATTGTGATCATGCTCATATATCATGGCTTAAACCTTGCCTCCAGTATTTTATGGATAACTAATCTTTAAGACTAAATGATCTCAATTAGCACAAATGAAGATGGCAAAAGAGACAACAAATGATCTGATGTGTATATTTATAACTAACTATTAAAGTAAAGCAGACAGTAATGAGTGTAGGTATCACACCCAGAGCCCAGCAGCTTGAGTCATGGCTGTATGGTATTTTCTCTTAAATATCTCTTCAGGTTTTGTTTCCTGCTGTGTTCTGCAGTTAAGGGTATAAAAACAAACCCCAAACCACCAATAAGACCTCCTCACCACTGACTCATCTATTTAATTATCTTAAATCAGCTATAAAAATGCCACCCACAGGCGAACTCTTTCTACAGTGGGGCCAGCGTCATGGGTGTCTGGGCCTGCAGCCTTTCAGGATATAAAAGTGTTTGTAATAAAAAGGGTCAAATCAATAAATGCTATGAAATATGTTGGTCTGAAGTCTCTGCCTTAAGGGCAACATTACTTCTGTGGGAAATTTTGATGTCAGAGCCGCGGCGCTTCTTCAGAAGCATAAAACAAGACTTGGATCACAGATATTTAAATATAAGTTTCCTAATGTAAAATAGCAAACAACATTTAAAACTTTTAGCACAAAAAAATGAGAATGCTGACACAACAAAATGATGCTTTTCTCCATCTACCTTTACATTAGCCTCACAGAAGCCAATGTTTTGTCTAATGTGTATTTTTGCTTTCTGCTATTTGTTATTGTAAGATCTAGTCAATGTCAAAGCTATAGAATATCTTCATGTGGTAATTTCTTCAGGAAAAAATAACATGGACTAACATTAATTTTCTGGATAGTACAATAAAGTCATCAGTGTGTAACAATATATATATATATATACAGGGTGGGCCGTAGGTTTCCATACATAGGAAAAAAAGTCATTCATGTTAGACAACCGTTTTTATTTATATAATGTGCTCTCTATATGATTAGGATTGTTTTGAAAACACATATTAATATACATATATATGTGTGTATATATATACATATATACATATATATGTGTGTGTATATACATATATATATATATATATATATATATACATATATAAAGAGTGGGAGAGAGAGATAGCACCACTTAAATTTTCCCCTCTTTGCTTGACATTTGCTGCTAAAGGTTGTCGCTGCAGTTCGTCGTCACTCACACTTACCTGGAAGCATGAGTTTTAAGCTTTAAAAATAAAAGTATTGACTTCTCCAGTCTTGACATTGACGGCCTTTTTTGCCAACGCAAGTAACATGGAGACATTCGTATTGATTTCAGTGTGTTTGAAAAATCCACACAGCAGCTATGAGTCTGATATTAGTTTGAGATTTTGCTCCATGTCTAAATTTCAGGGTTTGAATTTGCTCAAGAAATAGTTTGGTGTTTTTGGCTGCCATCTTGTTTTTACTCTGATTAGTTGCTCTTGCTGCTGATTAAAGGCAGCACTAAATTAGAGAACAAAATCCAACGTCAGCAGTAAAATGAGCCACTGCCAAGCCTAAATGTCCAGTCTTTCTATGAGTCATCATATCTGCTTACAGCATGTTGTGTAACTTTATCTTTAAGTTGTTTTGATGATGGTTTACAGTATAGCACAAAATATTGATCTTGTTTTTGTATTCTTGATTTCTAAGCTTCACAAAGCACCCCAGTATATAAGATATTTTTCTCTAAAGCGTGGACGGACTGATCCATCATCAGCTCTTAACTTCATCATTGAGCCATGAAGCTGTCTGCTGTTGATCCTCACATGCTTTGATAAAGCGGCTCATCCAGAACAAAGACAAATCTCCTTTTCAAAAGATTTCATGATGCATCAATGTTATCATGCTCCAACACATCACAACAGATTTGATCGGTTAAGTTTGTGTTTTGAGTTTGGCTTGTAAGTCTTTCTCCTGTTATATTTATACAAAGGCTTAACCTTGCTTTAATAACTCCTCTGATTTATTTGTACCATCAATCCTTTATATGGAATTAACTCTAGCGTCTGATATCAGTCTGGCCTGCTTTAAACACAGAAATGAAATCTTGAATTGATTTTCTATTTGGGATGTGCTTGTTGACTGTTCAATGAAACGATTCTAGCCAAGAAAATGATTAACAGAATGATGGTCACTACAGCTATTTTGTGTACGCATGAGGATCTCTACAGCCATATGTAAGAGAAGTGTAAGAGACATACAAATTTCAGGATCAGGATGGTCTCTATGGGCAGAAACATGTCAGAAGAAACTGAATTCTAATGTTCTAACTGAAACTAAATTATTCAACTTTAATAATCGAAAAAAAATCTGAATCTGAATCACATCATTTGAATTTCTGTCTTAAGACAGAAATTTGAAATTGAATATGCTCGTGTTAGCAGATATGTTTGGGGGTTTTCAATTCCTTTTGTTTATTTGTGAGGTGGTTGTCAACTTGAGGTGTGGTATTGATGCTTTTGTTATGAATTTGAATGCCGGGGGAGCTTCGGGGAAAAACTACAACTCACCGTGCTGCTCTCCGCGGGTGTAATGTCATGTCCTGTCTGAGCATATGTGAGGACCGGATAATTTAGGAAATTGGGTGTGCCTGGGTGACGCTAAGTATTGACTCAGAAATTGATGTTTGTGTAGAACCAATGAGCAAGAATTCATCTTTGGCATGCCCTCCTCTTTGACCAGTAAAAGTGAGAAAAGTGAAAAACAAATGACTCAGAGGACCCAGGATTTCAGAGTGGTGAGTATGCTACAGTGAACTGGTTAAAGAGCTAACCACAAACCCTAGCTAACGGTACACTTCAACCAAAAATTGTTATTTCCAGTCAGATAAACCTCACTGTTGTGCTTCCTCATTCCCGTGCAGTGGTAATTTGGCTGACAGGCGCATAGTGCGCACACGTTACCAAAACCTCACAGACTGGTATCCAGAGTGTCAGGCACATTTCAATGCAAAAAACAATCACAGCAACCACTATTTAATGTAACCGTCTGAACCAGCACATACATTTGTATCTATATTAATTTTCCCGTCACAACTGATGTCAGATCAGAGACGTTTGTCATAACTAATGACTTCATATCTCTCCAGCCAACCACAAACAGCCTAATCATCCGATACGGAGTATCCGGCTTCTCTCATCTCATGAAATTCAAAAGAAAAGAAAAAAAGAGAGAGACTCTCGCTGAATAAATGTAAGTTACTCAGTGTCTAAAGGATTTACCTGTGATTGCCCATATTTCTCTGTTTTAATCTTTATTCATAACGTGATCTAAAAAGATGGAGTACATTATTGCAAGGAGGATGAGATATATTTTCACCAAAGGTTCTGCTATTTGGCGATGACAGACCAGGAATGCAGGTGGATCACAAGCATGATGAATGGATTAGCCTGCTGCTGTGTTTAAATGTAATTATCACTTAATTTTGTACTCCTATTTATGACACAGGAACAGATTACATCTGTCCCGTGAGGTGGTCCACACGTGGCCTCCGATGCGCGGCCCGGTGGCCCCTGCGCTCTCCCATTTGCTGCAAAAGTGACAGCGGCTCTGACCGTCTTTTCCACCGAGGTGAAATTGTCACTGTGCCTCGCCCGCAGTGCATTTAAAGGCGAGGAGAGGCGTTCATTTGACTGGTGAAGATCCCACTCGGCTGTGTTAAACCCACTCACGCCTCCTCTCCTCCCTCTCTGCTACTTGTGTCGCTGGGAGAGACGGAGGCGTGGGTGCGCCAGACTGCGCCATGCAGGAAACTTTCAAAATGCCCTGGACACACCCCTTTGGCACGGCGCAGGCGCGGCGCAGGGCAGGTGCCCCCCGCTGGTCTATGAAATTAGAGCCCTTTGTCTTTAGATGTGAGATGGTGTCAGGCTGCAGTCTTAAGAAAGTCTTAAAGTTTTAGTGAGGTCTTCTGGTGTCGGCCATTGGGAAACATTATACTTCACCAGCACAACATTTGAACATTGAACACATGGACCCCAGAAATTTTGCTGATTTCTCATAATTGGTAAACGTCAGTTAATACACATTGATGTGTGAATTGTTAGGTTTGAAAGAATTATCATGATGAACAAAACGTGAAATGTTTCATAAACTTTTGTTCGCCACAGACCTTATTATCAGGAATATTTCAAGAACACTTTAAAAAGTTTTTTTATCGTGGGATCCAACATGATATCACCTTCTTGATTGGACTACAAAAATACGTCATCCATGCATCACTCTACAGGGCAGCTTGACAAAGGGTCACATGAAAGTGAAGTGTCAACGCCATATAAATGTCTGTAAGCCTTTGACTACATCCTTTGTTTTACAGGCAAGACTGTTTCTTTTTTCCTTCTTGTCAATCCATCGTTGGTGTCACCAGAGGAATCCCTTTCTCCCGCTCTCTCTGTGTAACACACACCCGACATGCATTGATCACAGACTCTGTTGGATAAACCCGACTGAGCATGTTAGGAGAGCAGGCGTCACTGTAATTGATTCTGACAGCTCTGTGTGCAGCGACACACCGACACGTTGCCAGTTATGATCGCACATAAGTCTAATTTGAGGAGGAAATGTGGATGAGGGCTCTCAGGAGAGTCGCTCCACGAAGGGAACAGCTGCTGTAATTACAGTCAAGACAGAGAGACGAGAGGGAAAGGGGAGCCGACTGTAGAAATGTAGACTTCATGATGGGAAGGACAGAGGTTGGGATGGGTACTTCTTAAGTCAGAAACACAATTTAAGCATCAGACAGTTTGTTGATAACACACACATTTCAGTATGTATAGGATGGTGCTTGTTTTTATTACTTGTGACACATTGTGCCAAGATAAACAATGAAACAGAGTTGACGTAGGACACTGCTTCATATAGTTACAATCATTGAACACAGCATCTTGTAGAGCAATGACATTTCAGAGGACTTTAACATTCCTGCCAATGTAAATGCAACAAGAAGACACTCTTTCTAACTTCAAAGATATTTTTTTTCCTTCATAATTTCTTCTATAATTTAGTCAAGCTAAACCCCCCCAGAGGGAAGCAATAGGAAAACAGACATGCCGTCTTGTTTGCACTTAACAGCATCACTGCTTCTTGCTTTAATGTGAATCGACAGTAAACCGCGTTGTCATAAACCTCTGATTAGCAGTCCTTGTAATTTCTGATTCGCCCTGGAAATGTCGGCATGAGTCACAAATCAGGACTCATTTTAGAGACATCACTTCAGTTTAGAGTACAGTATGAAGAGATGGAGGAAAGCTTTATTTTATTGGTTTGTTACCTCCACCAAGGAGCGTCTGTTAGTTTATTTGTTTATTTGTTTGTAGGTTTTTGAACAGAATATCTCAGAACCAATGAACAGATGTTGATACATTTTTAAGGGAATGTTGGTCATGGCACAAGGAAGAAGCGACTAGATTTTGGTGTTGATCCAAATCTTTATGCAGATCAAGAAATCTTTTTAATGATTTGTAAACCCTGCGAGATAGGGCAGATTTTGCATTTTTGCTTATAATTCAACAAGTTCTCTGCAGATTTTGATGACATTTTCAGGGAATGTTGGTCATGAAGTGTGGAAGAAGTGATGATCTGAATCTGGATATTACTTTTCAGGGACTTGTTAACAGTGTGAGATGGGGCAGTTTCCCATATTGTTGACAAAAACTTGTTTGATAATGTTTAAGTTTTGTTTCATTTTTGCTCATTTTCTTTGAGGGCCCACGTTTTGTCTTTATCCTGATTTAAGTATTTGATTATAATGACTGGTGTGTGCTCACAACCGCTGATGATCAAAAAACCCTCTGGTTTTCACATACTGAGTCACCCTGATCCAGCTCTATTCTCCCTCTGTCTAAGACACTCTGTACGCGCTTCTGCCCCATTAAGGACCCCTCACAGAAATGGGCCCAGTCCGCTCTGATTGGTTGATTGGTCTACTCTGTGGTAAATGGTAAGTCCATGTTGTCGAGACTCTGCTTTCAATCTACAGTCTTTGCTTTGCACTAGGCATGCCAGCCTGAGCTAATGAGCTTATCTGCTGACAATAAAAATGTAGGATGTAACATCAGTCAGTCTATTTGGGTTTACTAGTTGAACAAAATGGTAAAAAAAAACATGGGAGTTCAGGACTGCTTTATCCGTGTACCATATATTATTTTGAAATTTAATAAATTTGTCTTTTTCACATCATTGCGATGTAAATACTGACAATTTTTACTGCTTCTTTTGGAAGTCCCCCTTAGTTAATGTTGTTTAATGCTACATTTCTTTTTTTTTTTTTGCTAGAACTTAAAAAAGTGACTCTTGACTTAAATGTTTCTTTGAGTCTATAAAGAAATAAGTATTTGGGTTACCATTTTGTTTTTATCTTTTAAAAATACTGTGGGGTAAAAATATGAATTATGATTCACGTTTTGAAATCGCGATAAGAAAAACTATTGTTACCTTTGTATAGATGCTAATACCTAATGGAGAAACTGGTAAAAAGATTTCATGATTCTAGAAAAATCTTGAACTCACCCTTTTAAGGATTTCACAGGAAGAGGTTGGAGGAAGGAGGCAAACAAAAAATATGAATCTGGAAGGGGCTGCATGACACTAAGAAACCACAGGTCTAAAGTGATTAATCCTTATGTCAGTGGTCTTTTACAGCTTTTATTAACTGGAATTTGGTTGAAATTCTTCTTGAAAGAAAAGGTTTGACTGCAATTGCCATGTCTTTGCAGCTAACAGCAAATTCATTTTGATGAAGTCATAAATACAAACTGTAGACACCACATGAGAACAGATGATCTAATTCACAGCCACCTTTAAATTCCCTTTTTTGGATTTTTTCTTTAACTCCAATTGTTCCAGAGCTCTCTTATAAAAAGACAAATGTGCTGCTGTGTCCTGTAATGTGTCTACTGGATCAAAATTATAATGTAAGAATACAGCGTATCAAATCTCGCCTACCTTCTCATTCTGTCTCCAATAACAATTCAGCCCCTCAGGCTGCAGCCCAGTGCAGCATTTATTTTCATTCCAGCTCTGTGTGAGTGTGAGTTGTTGTTTGTGTTTGCATATATTATACCTTATTCATGTGTGTTTGCAGTATAAAGATGAACCAAGTCGTAGAGCAAGAACAACACAGTTTTCCTGTTGTAGTTTGATTGCCTGACCTTCATTGCTCCAGCAGTTTTTCACTTTAAGTTGTTTCTTTTATCACCCAGCGACAAAGTGCAAATACAAACACTCCCTCTATGTTCTTCTTGAAAATGAGGCTTATACTTATCTTATATCGAAGGTTTTTCCACTGCAGCAGAAGAAAAAGGCTCTGAATGAGAACACGATAGATCAAAAGGCTCTGCTGTGTTAACATTCGGCTCCATTCTGTGTTGTTTTTGCATCTTTTCTTTCTGTCTTTGTGTGGCTCATGTTAAAATCACGAGTATAATGGTTTATTTTCAGCACAGGAGCAGAAGGGCACACACTCACTGGAAGAAAAATAAAATCCCCCCCAAAAGCATGTTCTTCCACTCAGCAGCTTGAGCATCAGAGAGAAATGCCAGAGAGGAAAGATTTGTCACTCAAGCTGCAGCAAAGTGGAGGGACATGACAGCGTCCTGTGACAAAACTCAAGAGAAAAAAATGAATGTTCTTTTGGGATAGAAGATAACAGGCATGTTTTAGAAGTCAGTGTTACTCTGTTTTTCTCCGGGGTTATGAATTTCCTTACAGTAAATACAAACCCATAATTTGATAAAGTTGGGACACCGTATAAAATGTAAATAAAAACAGAAAATACTGATTTGCAAATCCTTTTTGACCTATTTTAATTGAATACACACAGACACAAGATATGTTATACTGAAACTGATAAACTTTTTTGTTCTCTTTTCATGTCTGCAACACATTCACTGAAAAAGCTGGGACAGGGGCACTTTTATCACTGAGTAACATCACTTTTCCTTGTAGCAACACTCAATAAGCATTTGGAAACTGAGGACACTAATTGTTGAAGCTTTGTAGGTAGAATTCTTTCCCATTCTTGCTTGATGTACGACTTCAGATGCTCAGCAGACTGGGGTCTCCATTTTTGTGCTTTATAATGCACATTTTCAATGGGAGACAGGTCGGGACAGCAGGCAGGTCATTCTCGTACTCGCACTCTTTTACTACGAAGCCACGCTGTTGCAGAATGTGTCTTGGCATTGTCTTGTTCAAATATGCAGGGACATTCCTGAAAAATACTTTGCTTGAATGGCAGCATATGTAGCTCAAAAACCTGTATGTACCTTTCAGCATTAATGGTGCCTAAACAGATGTGCAAGTTACCCATGCCATGGGTAGACAGAATGGATGGGCATTGTCCTCTTTAGCCTGGAGGACATGACATCCATGATTTCCTAAAACAATTAGAAACGTGGACTCATCAGACCAGAGCACACTTTTCCGCCGTGTGTCAGTCCATCTCAGATGAGCTTGGGCCAGAGAAGCTGGTGGCCTTTCTGTTTGCTGTTGAGTTATGGCTTTGACTTTTACTAGTAGTGGTAGTTTTAAATTGTGCTTGAAGATGAAGCAATGAACTGTGTTTTCTGAAGTATTCCTGAGCCTACATGGTAATGTCCTTTGTAGAATAGTGTTTGTTTTCAACACAGTGCCTCCCGAGGGATCATCGGCCACAGGCATTCAGTGTTGGTTTTCAGCTTTGATGGTTGCATTCTCTGGATTTTCTAATTCTTTTGATGATATTATGGACTGTAGATGATGAAATCCCTGAATTCCTTGCAGTTGTACATTGAGAAACACTGTTGTTAAACTGTTGGACTATTTTCTCACAGTCTTTCACAAAGTGGTGAACCTCACCCAGCCCATGCTGGTCACCAAATACATTGTCTTACATAAAACTGAGCAGTGGTGCAAAACAATGTTGGTGACCACTGCGTTAAGGTGCATGTTTTGCTTTCTCATTAGACTTCTGGTTCAGGTAGATTGTTTTTTAACTTGAATAAATATCCTCATAGGCTTCTTATGATAAACATCTGTTTCGGCCTGGAGTTAAGTTCCCGTCACAATCATACAGATGTGTTTTTGGCAGCTCTTACTATAAACCTCAGCTGGTACTTTGGTCAACACAATAAAGAGTATGTTCAACAAACCCACCTGAATACATACAGCTCTTTATTGTCTTCAGACCTAGAATTGGAAACGACTGTATTACCCATTGCACAGCTGTTATATGCCAGGTTTGTTTTGTTTTTGTCCCTCGTTATGCTAATGTGGTCACATTCAGCTCCATGTGTGGGAGACACTGCAGCACCGCAGACCTCCTGGCTAAAAGTTCCAGCCTCACTGAGCTTTTTGGGTGCAGGTATCTCTTTTACAAGTCCGAAGAATCCTCTGGTGTCTCATGGCAAAAAAAGCAAATATGCAGAATACTTTATTCCCTTTGGCTCAGCATATGTCAGCAGTACACAGAGTTTGTGAAAGTGCTGCAGGTCTCTCGGGTGGAGGGAGGAGTAGAAACGTGTAAGAAGTGCATTACTTTGAAAACACCCTGAAACACATTCAGGTTTGTCTGAACATGATACTTAAGTGCTAAGATAACAGTAAGCTTCACTAATCCATTTTTATATGTACAGTTTGTTAATCTGAATGTGTCATTCATAAACCCAACTCTTACTGTCTCCTTTCATGAAGCTCTACTGTTTTCCAGTGAAAATAGTTTTACAGCCTTTAGATCCCAGAAGGAGCTGTTACAAGAGAATAAAAATGTAGAAAAGATTTGAGGACTGTAAAGCATAAGTAACAAAGTAAGAAGGTAGAAGGCAAACACTGTGGTAGGGATTTTTGTAATGTATAATACAGCTTCAAGCCACTTCATTAAGCACACCTTACCAGTACTGCATTGGAACTACCTTAATTCTTTGTGGCACAGACTCAACAGGGTAGTAGAAACTCTCCTCAGAGATTTTTGTCCATCCTGACATGATAGCATCACACATTAGCAGCAGATTCATTAGCTGCATACCCATTATTCAAATCCCTCTTTGCAACACAACAATCAGTCAGTCATTTTTTAATTCATATAGTGCCAAATCAAAATAAATGTTATCTCAAGACACTTTACAAAAGAGTAGGTCAATACCGTACTCTTCTTCCTACAATAAGCAACAGTTACAGTGGCAAGAAAAATCCTTAATCTTGACCAGAACCAGACTCATGTTGAACTTTCATCCACTGAGACCATGTTTGGGGTGTGAGTGGGGGGAAATAGAGAGGTGGGCAGAGACAAAGGGACTGAAATGAGAATTCATCATAGGGATTATTTCATGGATGCCTGGACCATATATGAGTATCTTTTGAATAAAAGTTTATTAGAGGATAACCCTGTCAGATGGGGCATCTTGTTTTCAAGAGGATCCCCTGCCCTATATGATTGTGCAGGTAGTTATTATGGTAGTATTAGCAAAATCAACCATGGATGGATTGTTCTAATACACTATCTGTGCCACCACCTTGATTTAATCAAGCAAATAGATACGAGCCTCCTATTGGATAATTACTGCATGGGCAATTATCTTTCAGCTGGCAACAAGTTATTAACCCCAGCTGATGCAATGAGTAGCTTCTCATTTCTTAAACAACCATGTCGAAAGACACTCAAAAGATGTTAGTCTGTTTAACAAGGAGGGTCAAATTATTGGCATGCATCAAGCAGAGAAAAAAACCTGAGAAGATTGCAGAAACTACTAAAATTGGGTTAAGAACTGTCCAACGCATTATTAAAAACTGGAAGGATAGTGGGGAACGATCGTCTCCGAGGAAGAAATGTGGTCGGAAAAAAATCCTGAATGATCGTGATCGGGGATCACTTAAACGTTTGGCCAAATCAAATCAAAGAAAAACAGCAGTAGAGCTGTTTACTGCTGGGGTATGTTTAATAGTGAAAGTAAGAGCATTTCCACACGCACAATGCGAAGGGAACTCAAGGGATTGGGACTGAACAGCTGTGTAGCCTCAAGAAAACCACTAGTCAGTAAGACTAACCGGAAAAAAAGTCTTCAGTTTGTTAGGGAGCATAAAGATTGGACTCTGGAGGACTGGAAGAAGGTCATGTGGTCTGATGAGTCCAGATTTACCCTGTTCCAGAGTGATGGGAGCATCAGGGTAAGAAGAGAGGCAGGTGAAGTGATGCACCCATCATGCCTAGTGCCTACTGTACAAGCCTGTGGGGGCAGTGCTATGATCTGGGGTTGCTGCAGTTGGTCAGGTTGAGGTTCAGTAACATTATGTGCCCAAAGAATGAGGTCAGCTGACTACCTGAATGTACTGAATGACCAGGTTATTCCATCAATGGATTTTTTCTTCCTTAATGGCACGGGCATATTCCAAGATGACAATGCCAGGATTCATCGGGCTCAAACTGTGAAAGAGTGGTTCAGGGAGCATGAGACATCATTTTCACACATGGATTGACCACCACAGAGTCCAGACCTTAACCCCATTGAGAATCTTTGGGTTGTGCTGGAGAAGGCTTTGCGCAGTGGTCAGACTCTCCCATCATCAATACAAGATCTTGGTGAAAAATTAATGCAACACTGGATGGAAATAAATCTTTTGACATTGCAGAAGCTTATCGAAACAATGCCTCAGCAAATGTGTGCTGTAATCAAAGCTAAAGGCGGTCCAACGAAATATTAGAGTGTGTGACCTTTTCTTTGGTGGTGACTTTTTTGTGGCCTGGCAGTGTTTTAACATTAACAGCTACAAAGATTACTAACCACATCCCTAATGTGCTCCACTGGATAAAATTCTGGTGACTGTAGAGGCCACTAGAGTACAGTTCATTCATTTTCATGTTCAAGAAACCAGTTAGAGATGATTTTAGTTTTGTGATACTGCTGGAAGTAGCCGTCAGAAGATAGGTTCAGTGCACCACCAGCCTGGAATGTTGACACAAGGCAGGATGGATCCATTGACCCTACCATCTGAATGCCACAACTGAAGCAATACCATTTAGATCAGGCAACACTTTTCTCATTGAGCTTGTTTCTTGTTCTTACCAAACAGGATTGGCACCTGGTGGTGTCGCTTGCTGCTGATGTGCTGTGCGTTCAGAATATACTTATACACACGTGGTTATCTGAGTTTTTGTTGCCTTGCTATCATATCCAATCAGTGTCCTCCACTATTCTCCTCTGACCTTTGGCATCATTAAAGCATTTTCGCCCAGAGAATTGTGGATATTTTCTCTTTTTCTTACCTTTCTTGATATGAATATGCATAAATAAACAAGTAGATCAGCAGTTTCCGAAATACTCAGACCGGCTTGTCTGGCACCAATACAATGTCACATTCAAAGTCATTTGAATCTCCTTTATTCTTCATTTTGATGCTCAGTTTGGAATTTAGCAGTTCATCGTGACCATGTCTACATTCAAAAAGCACTGGGCGGCTGCCATGTCATTGGCTGATTAGCTATTTGTGTTTACAAGCAGTTGATTAAGCTAAAAGTAATGTTGATTATTATTAGTTGAGGTAAAGGATAAAACATAAAGACACTAGTCAACTTAATTAACAATTTTAAGTTCAATTGCTGCATTAAAAAAAACAGTTTAGTTAACTTGAAAAGGCAGTTGGTATGAATGTAGTTAGTTAGTCTCAACCAAAAAAAAAAAAAAACTGATGAGAAATGATTTAGAATTGTAAGTTTTCCAGGTAAGAGAAAGCAGGTCAGTTGAATTGATAATGTAATATAATTAGTTTTCTTAACTAACTCAATCAAGTTCAAACAATAAAAGATAATGAGTTTAAAACTTGCATAACTTGACTTTGCAAGTTGAAATAGCGTTTATTTGACTAGAGAAAGTAAGATGACCCGAAAGAATAAGTTTGTTCCTTTTATTCAAAGGATCAAGTTCACACAGGTAACAAACATTAATTAAAAAACTTTTAATAAAAATAACGTAATGAGTTGAAACAAAGCTTTTCTTAAAGTTGTGTTCACTCACACTTTTAAGGCAACAATTGAACTTGCGTTTTTAAGTTAAGCCGCCTTGAAATGTATTACAGTGTAGACAATATCATGAGCTACAGTAAGTGTGGCTAATGTTAGCACTGCAAACAGCTCCAGCCTCTGGTTCCCCCAACTTTCTATTGTGAAAGCAACCTTAATATATTCATAGGTTGCTATAAATGCTGCATTCAAAATGTGCACCGAGATAAAAGAAAAAACAAACATCACAAGTTGACAGCTGTGGTGTTAGTATGACATTTTGAGGACAGGTTGGACTCAGTCAAAGTTGTCAGATGTTGCTATCAGTTTGATTTATTTTTCCCAGCAGCTCCATCACTCAGGGATGACAAATGTGATGGCACTGCGCTGCACTGAAACATTTAATACATTTTAAATGAAACTCTTCTCCTCTGAATGGCAGCAGAAACATGAATGTGCTGCTCCTGAGGCTCTGTCCTGAATGGAGGAGTGGAAGGATGTGTGACAGTCTTATGTAACTGTGCACCGATGCAGCAGCACCTCAGTGATGTAATATTCTTGGCTGAGCAGCCAACTAGAGGCACTTCGACTTTACATTAGAGAAAGAAACATCAAAAACAGCCTAACTCTTCTTTTGTATGAGGTTTTATCTCTTGAAGTCTTTTTATTTGTCTTTTGTCTTATTTGTTTTCCCTCTTAATGTATTCCTCTATATTCTCTTCTCTCTTTCATATTCTCTCTCTGTCCAGCCTCTCTAAGCCAAGAAAGGATTTATTTATCAGATCTACTATATCACTTCTGCAAACCCAAATTCCAATGAAATTAGGAGGTTGTGTGAATTCAAAACAGAATTCAGTAATTTGCAGATTATTTGACCTGTATTCAATTGAATACACTACAAAGACAAGATAATGCTCAAACCGATAAAATGTATTGTTGGGTTTTTTTTTGCAGTTATTCACTCATTTTGGATTAGATACTTGTAACACCTGTCAAAAAAGCTGGGACAGGGGCAACAAAAGAGTTTAAAAGTGCAAGAATGCTCAAAAAACACCTGTTTGTGACGTTCAACAGGTGAAAAGGTTAATTGGAAACAGGTAAGAGTCATGTTTTGGTTTAAAGGACCTTCCCTGAAAGGCTTAGTCATGCATAAGCATAGATGGGGTGAGGTTCACCACTTTGCGAACAACTGCAGTAGCAAATAGTCCAACGGTTCGAGAAAAACATTTCCCAACGTACAATTACAGTGAATATAGAGATTTCATTATCTACAGTCTATCATAACATTTAAAGATTAACAGGATGTGGAGAAATCTTTGTATGTAAGTGACAAGATCAAAAAAGGACATTTGAATGCCTGTGACCTTTGATCCTGAAGTTGCTCTGCAATAAAAACCAACATCAGTTGCTAATTTGAAATGTGAACCCCAGCACACTTTTCCACTTTGTGTCAGTCCATCTCAGAAGAGCCTGAGCCCAGAGAAGCAGGCTGGACTGATGGGTGTTCATATGTGGCTTTCACTTAGCACTTGTAGATGTAGCAACAAACTGTGATAACGGACAATGGTTTTCTGAAGTGTACCTGAACCCATGGGGTGATATTCTTTACATAAAGATGCTGGTTTTTAATACAGTGCCACCTGTGGGATCAAAGGTCACGGGCATTCAATGCTGGTTTTTGGCCACTTACATACGTGCACAGATTTTCTCTGGATTCTCTGAATCTTTTGACAATATTTTGGACTGTAGAGGATGACATCCCTAAATTTCTTGCAATTATACATTGAGAAATGTTGTTCTTGAACTGGTGGACTATTTGCTCACTCAGTTGTTCACAAAGTGTTGAACCTCACTCCATCTCTGCTCATGCACAACTGAGCCTTTCAGGGATGCTCCATTTATACCCAAACATGACTCTTACCTGCATCCAGTTAACCTGTTCACCTGTGAAATGTTCCAAACAGGTGTTTTTTGAGCATTTGTCAACTTACACAGTCTTTTGTTGCCCCTGTCCCAGTTTTATTGCGTTTCGGGTATTACATCCAAAGTGAGTGAATAATTGCAAAAAACAATAAAGTTTATCTGTTTGAACATTAAATATCTTGCCTTTGTAGTGTATTCAACTGAATATAGGTCAAAAAAGGGTTTGCAAATCATTCTATTCTGTTTTATTTACATTTTACACAATGTCCCAACTTCATTTGAATTGGTTAATGTATTTAAACATGCTGTAGTCAGCAGCACACATTATAGAAGTAAGCCAGCAGAGAAAATTAGAAAATAAATGTTAACAGCCAACCGTTGTTGAGAAATGGAGTATTAGAAAAATTAAACATGACCCTGTTGCTTTTGTTCTGGAATTGTAATTAGTAATAAGGTTAATGTTACACAGTGAAGTGCAGCACCCTTTTTTTGATTCCTTCTGATATTGTGAGAATACTTTCGTGAAATACAACTTTATTTAAAACCTTGACTGCTTTGTGTGTGCTGTGTGTTAATTGGCACAATAAAAGCAGAAGAATTGAATAATTAGACCAGAGTATGAATCAGATACTAAAATTTGCTATTTAGATATGCCATCTTGACACACAAGAAGGCAAGCCTTACCACTGCTAAGTCATCACATTTCTTTTTCTGTATTTCACAGTTTTGTGCTGCTTTCTTTCTATGGACCAGTAATCCCAGAATTTTTTGTGAGTAGCTCACAGAGCGAACAAGAAAGTCCACTTCTGAAAGCATTTTTTTGTATAAATTTATCAACAGAACAAATGGCACTGGCCTGACTTCTAATATATATGCCTAATGTGGACCTGAAGCGTGCAGTTGTGGTAATAGTTTTTGCTGAACCGAGTCCTTTAAATAAAGCAAAGGAAACAGAGCAGAGGTAACAGTGGGTCACTCTGTACCTCTCTGCAAGCTTTGGTCTCTACTTGTCATCTCTTGTTTTTCCTGGTTGAAAGCACCTGACAGTGGAATTTTCCATCTTGTGCATTTAACCATATCAGTGTTTATGTGTGTTGATATTTCCTCTGTTGTCCTGCAGGTAAACAGCAGGTTTCTCCATTAAAAACATGGTTCTGAGAGGACGGCTGGAGGAGGAGAGCTGTGGTTACAGCTGGATGAGCTCAGTGTGAACTCAGTGGGTAAGATCTCATGTTATTTATAGGTTGCTTTTGTTAGAGGTAAATACCTCTTTTGTTTGTGCCTTTAGCTTGTTATCGAATATGACAGCGGGTATCAAAACGCTTGGATGAATGCATGCATTAGTGACTTAAAACACCAAGGGGTCCACTACAAAGTGAGATTAGAGATTAGCATGTGTCAGAGTTTAAGACGTCAAAAAGCTTACCCTCTATCAACAAATCATTTCTGTGGCGCAACGCACCTGCTGCTTCTGCAACTGCGCGGCTGAAACTTAAATGTGCGGCGCGGATCGTAAAACCATGCAGGAAGAGAAAAGAGAGGGGCAGAAAGAGGAGAGTCTGCAGGAGAAACAGCAGAAAGTATCCCAAGTGTGGGATTACTACAAGTTGAAACGAAAAGTTGAAAAGTGTGTCTGTTGTCTAATGGAGTTAGCTTAGCATAATAGCACGTTGTGAATGCTGCAGCACCTCAACAGTTAAAATTCGGTCTGTGTATAAAGTCCGCAGAGGACACAACAAGATAGGTTTATTTTCTGTTTTGTATGTTACTGATGCTTTTCAGTAAAGCCGAAGTGATTCAATGTAAAATCTTGTAGTGAGCGCAATGTACCCATTATCCGAATACTCAGTTAATCGCCAAAATACTCAATAGAGTACTCGATTACAGAAAGAATCGATAGTTGCAGCCCTATAGTGGATATTAATTTAATTTCTATTTTTGTTTTACCAAATTGCATGTTAAAATATTTGGGTTATGAAGTAAGGCAACTCTATAATCTGCAAAAGTTTTAAATCTTTTAAAGACTGATAACTTGATAAAGAAATATATTTAAATGTTTAGAATAGTCTAAATGCAAGAACACTCTGTATATAACATAGTTTCATATTTACCTATCAATTTGCTTCACAGATGCTTGTGTTGAGAAATTGTGCAGAGCTGGGTTGGGATAGAGCTGAATCTAATATCTTTTCAAGGGGCCCAGAATTTCTGGCAGCGCCCCTGCTGATAAGGTGGTGGGAAATGTATGACACAAAATGCAATGCTGTAATTAGATTCTGTACCTGCAGGGTGATTTCATCTATTAATTGAAGCAGCTTTTATTTAACATATTTGATGATTTGCATCACCCTCCCAGGAAATCAAATATCACTGCTTCACTGTTTCATCACTCGCTCACTCACTCAATTAGTCAATCACTCGACCAATCTCTCATTTATTCACTCATCCTTTAAATTGCTCACACCAAACCATCATTCACCAACACACACATAAAGTCACTGACTCACTAACGTGTTCATTCACTCTCTAATCACATCCCATATTCACCATCATAATTTATGACTCACTGAATAAGTCGCTGCCTCACTCACTCACAAACAACACTGACTTGAGCTCCTCCATGTTTTTCCTCTTCCATCAAACTCTATAATCATCAGCATTTCCTCCGATTGGGAGCAGAGTTCAACTTCAAGGCCCAAATGACTCAAACAAGAGGAGATGAAAGAATTTCAACTGATATTGATTGCAGTATAGTGTGGTAAACTTTTATACCACTGCTGATTACTGATGAAATGTCTTAAAGATCAACAAAATCAAAGGAGAGCTAATTAAGAAGTAAACCAGCTTCTGAAATCCACAACATGAAGCAGCAGCAAAACAACACTAATGAGATGATGCTGCAGCAGTAAACTTCTTTAAACTGAGTCTCAATGGAGTAGACCATGTCACATGAGTTATAGCGTTAACCAGGTTCTGTCTGAGAACTGAGTCCCTCTTCACATGGACTGGTTGGACTGATTCAGATTTGTGGAGACGTTTCGCCTCTTCTCCAAATGGCCTCTTAAGTTTTAAGAGTTGACTGGGAAGAGGCAGAATTTGAAGCCAAAGTTGACCATTAATGTGCAAATATTCTGGGTGTTCACCTTGAACATTTGGTGACCAAGGTCGTTGGAGTTTTTGTTTGGATTTTTTGTGAAAGGAATCCAAAACTGCATTATATGTTGGAGGTAGGAAGTGTCTTAGCCCCCACCTATGCTTAGTGATGGTACCATCATCTTGATAAAAATGGCTTTCTTGACACATCTCTCAAACCAGTCTTCTCTAGATAGGATGGGGAGGTTGTTGTCATCAAAAGTATGTCCTGTCTAGGAAGTGGAGAAGCCTTTTGGTGAAGAGACGAAACGTCTTGAAGAATCTGAACCAGTCCAGTGGTCACTTTGATCAGCGTTGGATAACAATGACCTGAGTGACTGAGAACCTAAACGGGCATCATTTTAATCAAGGAGTTCTTTTAGTTTTATTTCATCAACTGAATCGTCGGTTCAGTTGATGAAGACGCACAACAGGCAAGGCAAATTTAAGTTTGGAAAAACATTCAGAAAAAGCATATGAACTCTTAAGTTTTAAGTTTCTTCTCATTTTATCATGAAAAAACCTCATGCCTCATAACAAAGAGACTCCTGGTTTGTTGGTCGAGTCCTGTCTGTATTGTGCTTTGAGCTTTCTTCATTTACATTGGTGTCCTACCAAAGACTGGATGACCCTGATGAAGGCCACAAGGCGAAACGCTTCGATCTTATAAAGTTGTTTCCTGAACTACAAGTGTTGCTGAAGCTCTTTTGATCTCTTCTAGCCCTTTTCTCTCCAAGCACCTTGGAAGTTGGTGAAGTTGTGCCAGAACTTCTGACATTTGTGTCCTACCAAAGACTAAAGCTTGTTAGGTTAAATGGTGTCTTTAAATTGGCCCAAGGTGTGAGTGTGTGAATGGTTGTCTGTCTCTATGTGTAGGCCCTGTGATTGTCTGGCAACAGGTACAGGGTGTACCCCGCCTCATACCCAGTGTCGTCTGGAATAGGTTCTAGCCTCTATTATCACTTCTTAAGTGTCTTTATGGGTCCACCCTACAGAGTGTTGTTTGCACTCTTTTGAATTAGTTGGTACTTTAACTCTCATGAAGTGTAATTGTTGACTCTTTGCAGCACTAAGCAGTGTGACTTTTGATCAACACTTCTATGTAGTGTTAGGAATGCACTCCCCAGGTATATTTTTAACTTCTTAGGTGTTAACTCTATATTAACACTGCAACGTGTAAATATAGTTTTTGTTTACTGTATATTAGTGGGGGAATTAGCTGAAATGAAGTTGCCATGTTTGATGAGAGCACATGTATTAAAAAAAACATTGACACTGCAGTTTTCTGCCGTGGGTTTATGGCATCTGTTGGTTCTTTCCATTAATGGGTGAGATGATTGACTCTACCAGTGTCACTTCCGGGTTCAGAGAGAAAAGTTCAGAGTTAAAGATCCTACATTAACACCAATAGATTTGATTTACTGAAACATCATCTTTACACTAAATTTTCAGGGATTTGATTTCATCCAGAGGATAATTAACTCTGCCTTTGCTGCAGTTCATGACCCCAAAAGGGATAAGTGGAATAGATAATGGATGGATGGACCTGTTTGGTCTCAAGGTGGAGACTGTTTGACCCCTGGCTGGCTACTTTCTCCCACTGGCTGTCTACTAGTGATGGGAATAGATAATATTCTACTAATATTCTCTCTTCCTCATCAGTTCTGCTCAATCCAATTCTTAAACAATTCCCTTATCAATACCTGTTGATTTTCTGTGTGGATAAAAGTTGGCCTACATTCTCAGTGACAACAATGTCAAACACACAAACACGTGTCAGTTCATGTATTTGTGCAAGGCTGCATTATTAAATGCTTCTGCCTGTTCCCCTTACCCACCGGTGAGGCAAGCAAAGCATCTTCAAAGCAAGCAAAACAAAATGGAGGAAGTTGTTTAGGAAAACATTCATGATTTTGATTCCTTGAGGGAGTTATTCTTGACTGGAATTGGTTTTTGATTCCCTTTCATACTGACCACTCTACACATCTGTGGAAAGTCCTGTAAACGTTATTTTATTATACATATTAGAGGTTGTCGTCATCCTGTGACCTATACAGCAGTTTGTATTCAGACCCAGTCATGGTGGGCTGGTTGTACCACTCCAGGTTTCCACATTAAAAGATGAGGAAATCGATTTCACCATGTGTTAGACAGTATGGAAAATCAAATCAAATCAAATATAGCTGTCAGAAGTGGGCAACGAAATCTTAAGAATATATTCTCAAGACCCCCTCTGGGTTCTGGCTCAGCCTTGAGTGTGCCAGAGGTCTGCTCCCTCTCCTGCTCTCATGTATACACAGTCAATACTTGTTTACCTTCTATACAAACATATTAGCAGACTTTAACAGAACATGTGTAATAAGATATCACAGTGAAATCAATACACCAGTCTCTGAAGTGACACTACTGTTCAGTCAGCCGTCTGTCTGTCAGGAGCTAAGCAGCCAGGACAGACTTTAATATCTGTCTGATGGATTGTTAACTTCTTTACATGGGACCTGAATCCAACAGAGAAAATCAATATGAAACAATAAAAACATTTTTAAAGGGATTCGCTTTAAATCATCTGTAGTTTTTTATCGAGTAACCAACTTCATTGCAATTAATCAAACTATTTTCTTTGTTATGGCTAAACAGATTCATGTGTTCTAAGATACACATTTACTGTATTAACATATTCATTTTGCATCAGCACTGTTTAAGACTCAGTGCCACCCTTTTGCCATGGCCTACGCTGTTAATCAGGGCATGTCAAATACCTCAAATTAATATTTTATCCCCCCATGTAAGCTCAGTTTAAGAGGGTTGTGCATAAATTGTCAGTCCAGTTTTAATCCTTTTAGATCTCAGTACAGCCATTGATACTGTCAATCATTTTAAATTAACAGATTGTCTCAAAAATTGTATCAGTACCAATGACACTGCACATACGTATGCAGCCACTTACAACTTCCCCGCTTTCCCTGATAGGGTCTTGGCTGGTCCCTGGCAGGTCCATGACAGGGTCGGCCCACCCTGACAGTCATAGATCGTAACTCTAGGCCATATTTGGGTGAATTTGTGGTGTCAAGTTTGCTCCCAGTTAATTTGGCAGCTGATTTACTAACTAAGGAAAAGATTGAGGCTATGCCATGTTATGAGGGAAATGCCATGTCATGGAGACACCCTGCAAATGCATGAATGGGCATGTTTTCAACAGAGTGGGGAAGCTTTCAGTGGCTGGCAGTCGGCTGGTAACTAGCTGGAAGTTGACGGGCAGCTAGCAGGGAGAGAAAATTGAAGTGATTGGATCTGTGGCTAGTTTTAGTCTTATCCTTTAGAGCAGAGGTCCTCAACCACCAGGCTATGGACCCGTACTGGGCCATAGATCAAAATAATAATAACATGGAGTTCACTCCTCTCTGACCTCCACAACTCTGAATCTCTAATATTCAAATCCAAACTCAAAATCCATCATTCAGACGGTCTATCACACTTAATCTTTTGCTGTGTTTATATGTTGTGTCAACAGGTGACTTTCAGCCAAGGTAAGCAGCTGATAAAACAGAGTGAGTTCTCGTGAATGTCTGTATGTTTGGGGGTTTGAAACAAGCCCATGGTGTTCTCCGATCCTGTGTTATGGTGATACATACCCTGCACTGCAATGTGGGCCTTGGTATATCGTAAACCACCTCATCTACCTCAACAATTACTTCAGGTGTGCAACAGGGTTCGGTTTTAGGTCCAATTCAGTTTTCTAGTTGTACCCTCCCGGTTAGCCAAATCATTAAGTGCCGCAATTTCTCCTTTGACTGCTATGTAGATTACGCACAGATACCCATTCAGCTAAGACTAAGGAAGTAGCCGAGCTGCTGCTAAAACACTTTGTGCCGGGCCCATAACTCTTTAAATCATCATTTAGAATTTAATTTGGACAGTTATCATCTGAATTTTCCTGCACAGCCTTGTAGGATTGATAAATCCTCTTACTCCCTTATGCCCTGTAGGCTTCGTAGCACTTCTAATTTTTACCTCACATCATCCAGCATAAGTGCTGTTATCTTCATTATTGCAAGCTATGAGCTTCTGGCCTCTGGTTTGTTCACACACAATATTTTTGTTTTTTTTCTTTTTGAACTTATGTTGAGTAATTTGGGAGCTAGTTGTGCATCTTACCTGGATCCACATGGATGTTCTTAACAAAGACTAACTCATTACACATCAACTTGGAAGAGACACTGACACTGTGAACCCATCTGCATGTTTCAGTCACAAAAGTCGAAGCTTTTATGTTGTTTATCAGACGGTTGATTCAGTTCCCTTTCAGAGACAACAATTTCTTCGATGTTTGCATGGGTATATTTTATAAGTTCATTCTCTTTTTTGTATGCACACCTCTGATTGAGCCAAGCTGTCAGCTGGCATGGTTTCACAGAGCCACTTATTTTGTCTGTTCCTTTGGCTCAGCCAGCGTCTCTCGTCCCTTTGGTTTGCATGGCTGCATGCAGACCCTGTTGGCCCTGAACACCGGGCCTTTAGCCAGCTGCGCTGAAATAAAAAGAGCTGTAATTCACCTGAACCATTTGTACTATGGGAATTAGCAACTAGGTTTGTGTCTTTGTGTGTGAATGTGTAAACACAGTAGAAACTGGAAATGGAGGACTATACTATGCTGTAGATATGTCTTTCTTTCACTAAGATTGGTCTACCCTTTACCTATTTGTCACACTTCACAAAAAGGTAAATTAAAACTGGCAGCATTACCCTGTAATAAAAAAAAGGAACAAACTACTAGGGAACCGGTACATTTAAGGGTAATTAACTGGAAATCCCTCCTCAGTAGAGTTGTCATAGTTACTGGGAGATGACTGAGTATCAAAGAGGAAGTTAACCAGGTAATGATTCAGGAAATTACTGTGAACCAGGGAACAATGAGGAGTTAGCTGTTATTTTACTGTTGGTTACAGTGGGCTTTTTCAGTATGCAATGTTAAATCTAGACTTTAAAAACAAAGCCTGTGTCAAAACAGTTACTTATGTGATGCTTGTGTGGGGAAAAATAGCATTAATGATGGTTTCTCTCATCACAGCCTTTGTTATAATGCTTCTGGTGCCTGTTATGTCAGTGTCTTTAGGTTTTGAGGCCAATGCAGGACAACTCAGTGAGCAGAGAAGGTAGAGAGGGTTTAGCATCTTTAACTCTGACCAGGGGCGCTGCAAGAAACTGAAAGGATAATATATTGGGTCCTACCACGACAACCCAGAATATTCAGATGGACTTTGTTCAAGTTAAAAAAAGGTCATGATACAGTCAGCAGCTCTGTGAAGCAGGTACAGTAGTGCCCGTGCCTCATAGCAAGAAGGTATATTTCAATCTACAAATAAATCTAGAGACATTGACATTTATTCCATGAGGCCGTAATATCTGTGTCGATTCACACTGCGATACGGCTTGGATGCGCGCGACGTGGCGCATGACCCCACATACACACAAAGTTAGATACGCCGCTTACTCTCAGCGCTCCTGTCTCCCGCTGAGTCTGCTTTCCCCCCTCTCTCCAATATCACGCCTCTGTTACTACCTCTGGTAGAGCGAAGAGGATGTTGACGGTGGAGACAAAACACCATAGAGAGGTAAATAATACGTCTTGAAACGGCTGTATGAGTATGAGTTATGTGGCCCTGTGATTGGCTGGTGGCCAGTTCAGGGTGCGCCATGCCTCTAGCCCAGTGTCGGCTGGGATAGGCTCCAGCCCCCAGGAACCCGGAAAGGGTATGTGGTACAGATAATGGATGGATGGATGGATACAATGGACCATTTTTTATTATGAGTTTATTGAGTTCATATACAAGAAGAAGCCATTTGAGACTTTGCCCAAGATGATAGTTAATCCACAAAAATATGCAACACAATCATGTATTTATATCCTCTCTGAATGTCACACTGACTTTCAATATCCTGGAGAAAGCGTTCTTTCCTTAAACTATAATTACTCTACACTGGTGCTCAAATTCTCTCGAATCACTTAATGATACCTTCTCAATAAATACTCAGTTTTTTTGCTCTATTAGTAATTTCAGCAACATAATTGGTCAGTCACTCAACATTGTCTTTTATTTTCTTTCTCTTCTAATCCCACCTTGGTTAAATAGCATTTAATCATGTTTCTTTTACAGAGGGACTCCTCCAGGTTTTGTGTTTCTTATTGTCAAGTGTTGCCTTAACACTTATTCCATCACAACTCAGGCATACAATACACAGCCTCACACATCCTTCACAAGTTAATTTCAATCAATTCCAGTCATTTCAAGCTTGAGTTATGGTTTTAAATGCACATGAACACAATAAAATTGACCCAGGATACCTGACTCATGATAATTGAGACCCTTTTCCTGCGTGCGGACAAATTAACTTAAAAGGTTTGATAAATCAGAGAGGAAAATATATCACTCGCTGACACACGCCAGTCCGTGGTACAGCTACAGGTGCATTGCCATGTAATTAATGCAACTGGTTTCAAGCAAACTGTTTCAAAATGGCTGAATTTTTCTGTCTTCCATGAAATAATATTCCACCATGCTCCATAAAACCTTTCTGTGAAGGCAGTGTATAATTCAGAACCCTCATTTGTACTCCCTAGTGCCTGCTGCGATAGATAGCCACAATAACACACTACACTTAATTTAATTTGCATAATGAATTTTTGATTTATCGGTTAAGGGAGTATAAAACAAAAAGATGATTGCAAATTATCCTCGCCATCTTCCAGGGTTGTTCAAAAGGAAAAATGGTTTACGCTTCAGAGCAGGCACTTAGCTGTGCAGAGATAAAAACTCCTTGAGATTAAATGAAAGGTATTTTCCTAGCATATGAAGATATAGGCTGTTTTTACATCTAACTATGGTCTGGGCCTAAATGAAATCTGATTTGTTTTGTTTTGTTTTTGAAAGTCCAAACTGCTGCTGTGTGTTGTAGTCCTGATCGGTATAATGGGCACTGGGAACACAACGCTCTGTCTGGGGGATTTTCTAAAATTCCCGAAAATGTCTGGGTTTTGCTCAGCTTGTTCTACAGACGAAAGAAAAAGAGAACTCCTCGAGAATCCACGCTATCCAAATAATTCCAACAGACTGTGAGAGCTTAGAAGTGGAGCTTTCCAGTGATATACGGTACATTACAGTAAAGGCTGGATTGCCCGAGGGGGAGGTACGGGAAGTGAACTGACTGAGACGAAGAGCAGAGAGAGGATTGAGAGACAAACATGTGAGTCATTTATCAGTGGTTTTCCAGTATTTTCTCTAAATAATGTAAAAATATTGTAAATAATGAAATAACTATAATTCTGGAGTGTTTTCTTGATGTTCTTTTGCCATATTTTCCTTCATCTTTTTTTGTTATCATCTTTTACATCATAGTTAGTGTTTTATGGATTTCATATATAGTTAAATAATATAATAATATAATATTATTAAATAATAATACTAAATTTAAAATAGGATGAGTTTCTGTCTTGTCTTCTCAAAAGTATTGTACACGTTCATTTAGAATTGTTTATAAAGAGGAACCTGTTGGAAAGTCAAATCTGCTTTTTTCTTTTCTTGTAATTACACGCTGTTTTAAGCATTTAGAACTTGATAATGACAAATACTTGCGAGAATGTTTTATTTTTACCTGAACAAAGGTGCAAAATAAATTACTCATTTTATGAACCATTTATTAATATTATATTCATAATTGTAAAAGGGTTAATATTTACAATACGGCTGGACCACTGTCACTATTCCACTGTACCTACCTGTCAAGATATTGCGCGTGCATGCCACATGCATCATGACACAACACATGCTGCTGAGGGTCCCCTTTTTGGGTTTTCAGAATATGGTCACTCTAAAACACAGGGTCTTTGTGGAGGAAAAGTTAAACATTGTAAAGAACCTTTGTGTAACGTCTTGTCTAGTGAATGTAGTTTTTTTTAGTAGTTTTAACCTATATATATAAATGGGTAGTGCACAGACTGTGGGGCAGATTATGATAACAATTAGGCCAGCATGATTATAAAAAAAATTAAAAGTCCCTATTATGCTGATTGATGATGAGATCACCATTAAAATAAGATTAATCCATAATTTTACAAAAACATCTGTCTATATTTTTTTAATGATTTAATAAATCATATTAACTTTGAAGGAAACTTAAGCTGTGCACCAACTTCTGCGAGTTTATCCTAAAAAGTCTTTAAAGTTCAGTTACAAAGTAGTTGTGCTGCATGCTCAACTAAATAATGATTAAAACATGAGACAGACAGATTAAGTCTTTCTGTTTCTGTTTCTGTTTCTGCTTTTATCAAACAATCTGTTCTACTTAAAACATGTGCCTGACTGACATACAGGCAAAAATATCCTGCACATAGAGAAAGGCAGACAGGGGAGTAGAGGAGATAGCCAGTTGATCAATGTCACCCACATTATATATGTATTTTTTAACAGGGTGAATGGACGCCTATGTGATTGAAAACTTGTGCCTTTTCATGAAGAACGTTCAGAGGAGAAAACTCTTAACAACTGTATAAGTCATATTAATAAGTAAATAACTGGGCTGGACACAAATTAATAATTCAAATAATCAATGATTAAATAATTTAGGATAAATACAATGTGGGGAAATGCAGTTAGTCTCATCACTGAATTAAACAATGTCTGAAAATAAACTGCACAGTGCCTCATGCTCAAGGGTTTAATGACAAAAGCAGTAAATGTGCTCTGGCACCTCATCTCAAAACTCCTAACACTCGCAGCATGGGCTCTTGTTTTGAGAGCAAACCACACCCTTATTTTGTTTATGATTTGAAAATGTTGCTGTTCACCAATTCACCCATCTGTTATCATTCCTTTCAGGGTGGCAGGGGGCTCGAGCCTGTAACCATGACATTGGGCGAGAGTTGACGCACACCCTGGGCTGGTAAACAGCAGATAGCAGGGCTGACATGGAGAGACACTCTCACCTAAGGAAAATAGTCACCAGTTATCCTACTGAGCATGTTATTGGTGTTCTGGGAATACCCAGAAGAAACACATGCAAACTAAATCATCAGCTGCTGTATAGGATTATATAATTGGATTAGGAATATATAACTGTACAAATACCAAGGCACACCTGGACTCTTCTTAAGGCCATTGCTACACCATTTGAGAAACACTGATCTAAAGTATAAAAGTTGTGAATGTCACTTGTTTGTTGGTCTAAAGCAGTTTTGATGCCTTCAGTGGGGCATTATGACAGCCATAATCTTGTTTTTGAAGCTTGAGGTAAAACGATATAACTTTGTAATATGAAATGGTTGTAGGAGAGAGACTATGATCCTTTATACCTCCATCCAGTCTACGCTCAATTCTTAATGATTAGCATACTCATTAGCATAGTGGATGGAGTTTCTTCTACAGAATGACATTGTATTTATAATAATAGTTGACAGGGATTATTCATTTATTAGACCTAAAAGCTGAGAGACTTTGTAGAGAGCAGCAGGCTTGAAATGTTTGCCTTTATCGAGCAAGAGAGCAGCAGAGGAGCAAAAAGCCTCTTTACCTTAGATAACTGCTCTTTCCCTCCCCACTTCCTGAAGTCTAAATTGTATAAAAGAGCAGAACAACATTTCTGACTCCCATACACTGACTTCTAAGGTCTGCATAACAAAAAATGTGAGAGAAATTTTCCAGACTGAACCAACACAACAAATGCAGTGAGGTTTGATTTCGTTTGCTAACATTTGGCGTTTCAACCTGATCTTTACTCAAAGCAACAAAATCAAACTTTTCGACAATAAAGCAGCCTGCTCCCACCTTATGTACCTTTGACAGCGGGCTGAAATCGTATAAATAAAGAGTGTTCAGCTTTACAGCTCGAATAGTCTGACCAGTTTTCCCATCTCAGTACTGTTAGATCTAACAGCCCAGGCTGAGAGATGGAGGAGGACAGTGATGGATGAAGCTGAAAACAGAAAAAGAGCGAGTGACAGGGCAAAAAGCAAGACTGGAGTAAATTCTGTACAGGCCTTTCCACTTTGATAAGGGCTCTTTGAAGCAGGAGGCTGCAGGTCTGGCACAAAGCTATTTTGCTCTTAGATGGATGCAGACTGGTCACACTTCCTGGCAAGAGGGCATTGTGATCTGGGTTATATGGGAAAGCAACAATATGACAGTAGGGTTTATATCAATTTATATACTTTATTAAATATATCCTTAGGATGTGGGTAAAGCTTCAGCTTTTCTAATTTTACATGAACAAGAACTATAAGTGACTTCCACCTTGTTGAACCCTGTTGTGACCATGTTGCCCTCTCTCAAACACACTGGGTGTGTGGCTCATGTGGTTGCCGGCTCCAGCTTGCAGTGCTGTGGCTTTCAGACCGGACATGTGAGCTTGTGTGCTACATTTGGGGTTTGTCTTCCTAATGCCACATGCCTGTCTCTCCTCATAAATTTTACTTCAATACAGGCCAGTAAGTAATGGGTTCAAGGTGAAAAAGAAAGTGTAGAAAGAAGAGTCAGCTCGAAATACATGACGAAAACAAGGGAAACATTTGGTTTGAATAACAGGGGAAAAGTTTATTACAATGATAATTCATAACCACTGATTGTACGACAAAATATATCCTACACAAAAACATAACGCCATAGGGAGCACAGAGGTGGCAAGGTGAAAATAGTGCTGGTGACTGCTGGATCCTTGAATACACGGGGGGGACTTGACAGGTAGGCCCAGATGCAGCAAAGCACTAGCTTCCTGCTGTGGAGACTGAAAGACAAAACACAAAACAGCAGCAGGCCATGCTGGCAGGAGCCTTTCACAATATCTGACCTGAGGAAACCTCTGGAGCATTCTGTTCTGATTAGTTACACTATCCAAAGAAAGGTCAAACTGGGCTTTTACTTTGAAAAGCACAAAACTAAAGTGCAACATAACGGCATCTACCTCAAACAAGGTCAGTATGAGACTTGGATTCTTGCAGTTTTCTGCATGTCAGAAATGCAGCTCATGTCAAGTCAGACTTAATAACATGCCCACTGAAATCAAAACCTAATGTGAAACAGTCAGTTCTCCCTTAACATGTAGATACAGCTTCACAGCACCTAATCACTCAACAGCAGAAGCAATTTAGCACATCATGGCACAGATTGATATAATAACAAAAAAAACTATGGGTGGAAGAGGGCAGTTATTATCCCTAACTGTGGTGTAGTTTTAGGCAAGTTCTTAATCAGTGTGGTTGCTGTGTAATGTTCAAAGCTTTACTGGGTGCAGATACTCGTCTGACCCGAAGCATATCTCATGTTTGGATACAGATAAATAATGCATAAGGTAAAACACTTCAGGTTCCATAAACTCACCATTTACTGGCTGCTTATTTGCGTATTCATCTGCAGCATACAGCTTATTCGTTATTTAAGTGAATGACTATATTCAGTAGCAACAGTGTTTTATGGTGAGATCAAGAGAAGTCTGTTTGCCAGTACTGTCAGGTTAAACGCCAATCACCATGGAGTATCTGAAAGCATTGGACCACTATGTGCTCCTCAGTTTTCCTGTCTTTGGAGTTCTGTAGAGGTATAATATTTGATTTTCTCCTCATCAGTTATTGCATCCTGTTGAACATCTGTCTTCTTTTAAAATGAAGCTACAAAACTTGTTTTAAAAAAGTAATAACTGAGACCATCACCTCTCCATCACTCAAGACAAACAGAAGCCTTTCTTCTCCACTCGAGCAGTTTTGTTCAAAATCACAAGACTTTTTACTGTCAGGCTGTTTGACATCACACCTTTACTACATCTTGTGAAACAAATGAGGCAGAAATGTACATTACAGTTTACATGAAGGACACAGCCTGTGTGTCTTCTGTAGATTAAAAAGACCTTTATTTGAATCTTTGCTCAAAATGAGTCATAATAAAATTATTCAGCACTTAATCACATTCTGGTTCATATGAGACCCCTGTGATCTGGTCTAATAAGCAAGAAGGAGGATAATTATGAGATAAAAACCCTCTTACTTGCCATTAATCAGTGACTCATGGGAGTTCTCGACATTTCCCTGAAATGGTGCTGAAGCAAATGTAAGCTGCAGGGTCTTTAATTGTTATTGATAAGGTCAAATCATATCTTAATGAACTCAACCTTTGGGAATTTTTTTGCTGTGTTGTTAACCCTAATGACACTTATCACTCTAATCCATGACTATAGAACTGATCCAACCTTCACTCGGCTCTGAACCTTCATTTTATTTCTGCACATTCACCACAGTTGTGTTATTTTAAGTCAAGGGATCACTTTTAGACATCATGTGAATCTAAACCAGTGTGGGACCTTTTTTTAAGAGTTAGTGTGTGTACAACATAGATATGAACTGAAATTGAGATGTAAACATTAAGATAATAGTTGATTTTTTAATACATCTTTGAACTGTAAGAAAAGCCCTTGGTTTCTTTAATAATCAGGTTTTTATCTGCACAAATTTGTTTCCCAAGCTGAGAAATTACTAAGTAAAAGCATAACAAAGAGAGAGACCGTCTCATAGCTCACTGTTTAGCCTCAAAAGGGTTACTTACATGGAGAAAGCAACTAAAGCGTGACTCCTGAAAAGGGTAAATGCTCCTACAATAACTGAGAAACATTTGATTTTAGTTAATTACATGTTCATTCACTCTTGCATATTTCTTAGTTGGTCAGGGCTAAATCCTGCATTGAAGTTGTGTCCGGCCTGTTGGATCGTACCTTGCATTTGCATCTGTTGTGATCTTTTGATACCTCCTCAGTGACGACCTGTACTTACAGGGATTGTTTATTTTTGTTAATACTGATACTCCTATTTATACTCCTTGAGCCAAAGTCCTTATATATATACCTTTAACGTAACTTTTCAATTTTTTTGGTGGGAAGATAAGACCATAGAACAGTTTTGATTAGGGGCTGGGGAAAAATTATATACTATAATAATAACATGATACACTATATTGCCAAAAGTATTCGCTCACCCATCCAAATTATCAGAATCAGTTGTTCCAATCACTTCCATGGCCACAGGTGTGTAAAATCAAGCACCTAGGCATGCAGACTGCTTTTACAAACATTTGTGAAAGAATGGGTCGCTCTCAGGAGCTCAGTGAATTCCAGCGTGGAATTTTGATAGGATGCCACCTGTGCAACAAATCCAGTCGTGAAATGTCTTCGCTCCTAAATATTCCACAGTCAACTGTCAGCTGTATTACAAGAACGTGGAAGTGTTTGGGAATGACAGCAACTCAGCCACAAAGTGGTAGGCCACATAAACTGATGGAGCGGGGTCAGCGGATGCTGAGGCGCATAGTGCGAAGAGGTCGCCAACTTTCTGCAGAGTCAATCACTACAGACCTCCAAACTTCATGTGGCCTTCAGATTAGCTCAAGAACAGTGCGCAGAGAGCTTCATGGAATGGGTTTCCATGGCTGAGCAGCTGCATCCAAGCCATACATCACCAAGTGCAATGCAAAGCGTTGGATGCAGTGGTGTAAAGCACGCCGCCACTGGACTTTAGAGCAGTGGAGACGCGTTCTCTGGAGTGACGAATTATCCATCTGGCAATCTGATGGACGAGTCTGGGTTTGGCGGTTGCCAGGAGAACGATACTTGTCAGACTGCATTGTGCCAAGTGTAAAGTTTGGTGGAGGGGGGATTACGGTGTGGGGTTGTTTTTCAGGAGCTGGGCTTGGCCCCTTAGTTCCACTGAAAGGAACTCTGAATGCTTCAGCATACCAAGACATTTTGGAGCTTGCCCCTTCCTCTTCCAACATGACTGTGCACCAGTGCACAAAGCAAGGTCAATAAAGACATGGATGACAGAGTCTGGTGTGGATGAACTTGACTGGCCTGCACAGAGTCCTGACCTCAACCCGATAGAACACCTTTGGGATGAATTAGAGTGGAGACTGAGAGCCAGGCCTTCTCGTCCAACAGTGTGTGACCTCACAAAAGGGTGGGCCGACGTCATATTGAACCCTATGGATTAGGAATAGGATGTCACTTAAGTTCATATGTGAGTCAAGGCAGGTGAGCGAATACTTTTGACGATATAGTGTACATCCAATCCCAACATTAAACCCCCATGAGCACAGCACTGGGCCAACCAAACTACAGGAAGGTGCGTCTGTAGGGGGTTACAGTAATGGCGGCAATAATAAACCTCTGTGACGCAGTTGGAAATCTTGTGTACTTTTGGCAATATAATGTATTTGGCCTGGCAATATTAAAGTTATTTGCGGGCTATGTATCAATATTTTCTGCATTAATTTCCAGCATTAAAAAAAAATTTGGCTTTAAAGGAAAAAAATCAACTTAACGAGTTAAGTCCTGAACCATGGTATTGTTGAGCCAGGTCAAATGGGTGAAGTCTGCTAAAGTGCATGTCCAAAGTGATTCCAATGATCCTCTGTTGATGTGACAGAATTTACACTTTTCAGGAGTTCACCTTTTGTTGATTTCTCTATGTGAGTAAACCAGTAAAAGTGATCTATTAATATAACTTTATTACTCTAATGTTCTCTCCACCTGTTAGTATATTCTGAAGTGATTGTGTTCATTTCCTGTTTTATTTTGAAATCCTGTTGCTTTTTTATTTCTAGTATCACTTTCTGTCTTTGTTCTTTTCCCACCTTTTGTCCCAACTCCCCTGTGTATATAAACATGTTTTCACCAGCCCTCAGCCAGATTGTCTCCTAGTGTGTATGTGCTCTACAGTCCTGCATTTCTTGTACAAAACCCAAAACCAGTGAAGTTGGCACGTTGTGTAAATCGTAAATAAAAACAGAATACAATGATTTGCAAATCCCTTTCAACCTATATTCAATTGAATACACAGCAAAGACAAGATACTTAACGTTCGAACTGGTAAACTGTGTTATTTTTTGCAAATATTAGCTCATTTTGAATTTGATGCCTGCAACATGTTTCAAAAAAGCTGGCACAAGTGGCAAAAAAGACTGAGAAAGTTGAGAAATGCTCATCAAACACTTATTTGGAACATCCCACAGGTGAACAGGCTAATTGAGAACAGGTGGGTGCCATGATTGGGTATAAAAGCAGCTTCCCTGAAATGGTCAGTCATTCACAAACAAGGATGGGGCGAGGGTCACCACTTTGTGAACAAATGCGTGAGCAAATTGTCCAACAGTTTCAGAACAACATTTCTCAACGAGCTATTGCAAGGAATTTAGGGATTTCATCATCTACGGTCCGTAATATCATCAAAAGGTTCAGAGAATCTGGAGAAATTACTGCACGTAAGCGGCAAGGCCGAAAACCAACATTGAATGCCCGTGACCTTCGATCCCTCAGGCGGTACTGCATCAAAAACCGGCATCACTGTGTAAAGGATATCACCACATGGGCTCAGGAACACTTCAGAAAACCACTGTCAGTAACTACAGTTCGTCGCTACATCTGTAAGTGCAAGTTAAAACTCTACTATGCAAAGCGAAAGCCATTTATCAACAACACGCAGAAACGCCGCCGGCTTCGCTGGGCCCGAGCTCATCTAAGATGGACTGATGCAAAGTGGAAAAGTGTTCTGTGGTCTGACGAGTCCACATTTCAAATTGTTTTTGGAAAGTGTGGTCGTCGTGTCCTCTGGACCAAAGAGGAAAAGAACCAGCTGGACTGTTATAGGCGCAAAGTTCAAAAGCCAGCATCTGTGATGGTATGGGGGTGTATTAGTGCCCAAGGCATGGGTAACTTACACATCTGTGAAGGCACCATTAATGCTGAAAGGTACATACAGGTTTTGGAGCAACATATGTTGCCATCTAAGCAACGTCTTTTTCATGGACGCCCTGCTTATTTCAGCAAGACAATGCCAAGCCACATTCTGCACGTGTTACAACAGCGTGGCTTCGTAGTAAAAGAGTGCGGGTACTAGACTGGCCTGCCTGTAGTCCAGACCTGTCCCCCATTGAAAATGTGTGGCGCGTTATGAAGTGTAAAATACAACAACGGAGACCCCGGACTGTTGAACAACTTAAGCTGTACATCAAGCAAGAATGGGAAAGAATTCCACCCGAAAAGCTTCAAAAATTGGTCTCCTCAGTTCCCAAACGTTTACTGAGTGTTGTTAAAAGGAAAGGCGATGTAACACAGTGGTAAAAATGCCCCTGTGCCAACTTTTTTGCAATGTGTTGCTGCCATTAAATTCTAAGTTGATGATTATTTGCAAAAGAAAATAAAGTTTCTCAGTTCGAACATTAAATATCTTGTCTTTGCAGTGTATTCAATTGAATATAAGTTGAAAAGGATTTGCAAATCATCGTATTCTGTTTTTATTTACGATTTACACAACATGCCAACTTCACTGGTTTTGGGTTTTGTATATGTTTGCCCAGTTTTGGACTTTAAAGACTTGGGATTATGAACTTTTGGAACTGCCTTTTCTTTGGATTTTTTTGTCTATATGTGCTTTCCAATTCTGTAACTTGTTCTGGCTTTAGCAAAAGCAACTTGATTTCCTGTCTAAATAAACCTTTTATTTCAAAGTAGAAAACAAAGAAGTTCTGTAGTTAGTAATGGTGGCTTAAACGAAGAAAAAATACTAATAAAGTGGATTTCAACAGTGAACGAGAGCAGAAAATGATGAAACGACTGATTTAACAGGATGCAGATTATTTCATACTCTTCTACAGAACTTTCTGTGACTATTTATTGAAAGTAGTAAAAGTGTCCTCTACATCAGTTTGAGTTTGTGGTCTTTGCTTTATGTTTGTAAACAAATTCTCCTGTCGGGGAAGGGAAGAGGGGTGGTCAGCTTTTGGTACAAGTCTCCACCAACTCCACAAATTTTTACATCAGGAGCAGCTGGTGTTTAAATGCTGCTTCATGTAAATGGATCCTCATTTGGGTTAGCTTCCTCCGCTCAGTCACAGTGACACATAACACTCCACAAAGTCTGTGTAAAGCTCGAGTCACACAGACACTAAATACTCGCTGAAAGTCATTGAACAGAGTTTTGAAGCTGATGCTCTCACATCTAAGACCCCGTTCTTTATCCAGTTCTTTGCCATCAGTAGACTTTACTCCTGTTACTTTACTGACTTCCTAAAGTACGGACTGGCAGGGGTCAAAAATTCAATATGTGCGTGTTAGTTGTGCATCTTGCAATCATTTTTACAGCAGTAAATGTAATGTATTGTATCAACACCCTGGTATTGCAGTATTGTTTATAATGCCAGATTTTCCCAATACACACCCAAGTATCCCTACAATTGATGACTATGACGTGGACTTGTGGATTTCGGGTGGACTTGTGTATGGCTGAGTTATGGTGCATCCCGTTTACATCAGAACTGGGAAGAGGGGAGTAGGAATGACTTCATATCCGAGTTATCAGCGTTCCAGTTACAAAGTTGGGAAAAAATACTCCCCGATCCACCAGGCTGTTGTTAGCCGTTGTTTGCACGCCCTGCGCTGTAGTTCGCACATACCACATGAAGAATGTAAATAACACCATAGCAGTATTTCCATATGTATACATGTCGAACAATACTATGTATACGACTGATTTAGTGCAACAAACACTAGTCAGAAGGGCTAATAAATGGAATATTACAGGAGCTTAATAACTGTTTACACTGGGGGCAGCCATTTTTGATTGTCAACTCGAGGGTGGTGAGGATCCCCCGACTTCCCAGTAGGGAATTCCAACCTCACGGGGTATTCCAGATTAAATTTATCACTCTGAACTCGAAATCGCAACTTCCCAGTACAACTGGAACGCAGCATTAGGTTGTTTGAATACTACTGTATAAGAAACCCTTCAAGGGTTATCTCTAAGATAATGCTAAATGTGTAAGTTTTCCTCTTCCATGTTTGACTTTGTCACAGGATATCTATTGACTCAAAGAAGTTGCTTTAGCCATTATCTGGTGATGAAAGTCCTCTGAGTACACTACAGTACATCCACACAACATAAATCCTCCCTCTTCTCTCTCTAACCAACACCATTAATTCCAAGTGTGCTGTGCTGCCGTTCAGAGTCCTCTCGGTCCATAATGCAGATCCACTTCAGTCCATTTGGCTTTTAGTGTTTGAGCTTGACAGTATCTCTTACATAAACGCAGCTTTTGCAGGGGGAGGGATGAAAGGGTAATGAATGATGAATGGATGGATGGTTAGATGGATGGATGGCTGAAGTGGGAGAGTGATCGTTCAGCGAACCATCACATCTCCATCCATCCTCACCAACGAGAGAACTACACGTGTGTGCACTTTTGTGGGCTCATTGCTCACAGAAAAGCCCACACATGTAAACACAGGCACAGAGCTCTATCTGTCTATACAGACTGACTGACTAATGTGGGAGTGCACCGGAGCTACTGTATGTACTGTATGGGATTGTATGTGTGTATGTGTTGGTCCTTATTGAGCCTGAAACTCTTCAGGCAGGAACAGAAATCGTTTTATAGTCAAAGGTTTCATACAGTATTCTGCACATGTTTTAATCAAAGTCCTTCCACGTCTCCTGCCTGCTTCTGCATTAGCATTTAGATTTATATGATTATTTCAGCATGTTCCTCCTTTTGTGTGCTCATGTCTATTTAAATGTTGTGTATGTCAGGCTCTGCCCAAGGGCGTCCATCAGCTCTGAGACAGTCTTTGTGCACTGCTCAACATTTTTTACTAAGCACCAGATCACTGAAGAATTGAAACTCAAATGTGCTTTCAATAAATGATGCGAACATGATGTGAATGTCTTGAAAAATAGTAATAAATCGCCTACCCAATGCTAAAATTTTTCCCCAATCGTACATGTAACTGAAAATAGTTTTTGGTTAATATTTACGTAAAACACACAATTACACAAAATAACTGCACCTGCCAACAGCAGTGTACCTTACTGGTCATCTCAGCTTGTTCTTCTTAAAGGTGCAGCGCTGCAGGGACCACATTCAGCTACTTCACCGACTGTTGTCAAGTACCTCATACAACGCAAATATCCCTCGAAAGGGGCAGGAGAATACAGTCTTATAATAATACAGTACTGTAAGGGGATTCCTCTATATGAAAACTAGACTTTCCTTGAACATTAGTAATTGTACTCTTTCAACCATCAAAAATGAATACATGAGCCAGATTTAACCCTTTAAAGCCTGAAAGCACGTATTATAGCCCGAAAATTCTTATTTCTTTGGAGCTGAAATGTTTATTTCACTTTCTACTGAAATCCTAAAAATCAAAATTTCCATGAAATTTAACATACATATTTTTTGTATCTCATTTGATACATTAGGTGTTTTTGGCAACTGATAATCCACTTGAGCACATTTTTTATCATTTATCTGATTGTATTCAGATGTTTTGTTGATCATATTGATTAGATGGAGGTATCATAAAAGTATGTATCAAATATGATATAACAAGCTTGAAGGGGTTATGGAAAATATTAGCTCTTCAATGATCTGAATGCTTTGGTGATTTGATTACCATTATTTTGGGCCCTGATTTCCAGGCAGTTCCTCTGTGCACATAGCATACAGGGATGCAAGCCAACAGTGAATCTGTTAACAGCTTATCTCCCTCATTAAGTAACAAAGAAAGGAGAGTCTATCAACGCTTCATGGAAAGTTCATTTTTAAAAACTCAGGTCTTACGATCATGTACTGAAGGAGAGATATCAAAAAAGCACCCCCAAAGCAGTTTTGGGATTCAGTCTTTCAACAATAGCACTTCAACATTACTGAGGAAGTGAGCTGGTTCCCTGGACCATGAGTCCAAGGGATTTTTCAGGGTGATCTTGGATCAATGCTGATAATACGGTGTGTAGTGAACGAAGGTTTTTTTTTCGTCATGATAATCTCGCTACTATCAAGCTGTTATGCAACTACAACATGGCGATTTGACATAGAAGTAGCTACCACACTTTGAACATATAACGTCATGTTGTAACCTCTTGTTTGAGAATGAATTTCCTCTTAATTGAATGACCTCATCAACTGACATGACTGTGGCAATGATTATGTTTTATTGTTATTCAAAAAATGATCAGAAATAATTGCATTGGAGTCTCCGCCATTTTTTAAGTCCTTCTTAGCAGTTTGTCAGAAACCCCCCTTTAAAAACACAAAAGTGCTTAAAAATTCAAAAGCAGTTTAATATCAAATGTCTAAAAAAAGGCCTATGTTGCAAAATGAAACAATCAAATCTTGTTTGCATGTGTTCAACGCAGGTCTTATTTCAAGTATTTGCCCAAAAAGTTGTTCTAAAATCACATAGGCTAGGAACCAGAAATTGCAAACTCATTCTGTGTTTGAGGACTCAATCCTGCTCCACCCTATTTGTGAGTTTAGCATGGTTCAGTGCCATTTTCAACAAGAGTCAATGGTCTTAAACTGATGACAAAACAATGATAGGACATCACACTGGTAGGTCTATTCAGAGCGGCAGGGGAACAGGATGTTTAAGACAGCTGCTGGAGCCACATAGAGGGAGAGAGGGAGAAGTCCTATGGCCCTTTTCCATTAGCCCTACTCTACTCTGCTCGGCTTTCCCTGACTCTACCCGACTTTACCCGGCTCTACTGTACTCGCATTGTGCTGCTTTTCCACCAGCCCGGTTCCCTACCCAGCAGGGGCGGGGTTGCCGTGAAACAGCTGGGCGACACTGCGTTCATGTCACAACAATCAAAACAATGGAGGACTTGGAGGCAATAGTATACTTGCTGCTCGGTCTGTGGCTTTTTGTTACAAACCGAATGAAAGAGGAAAGCAGAAGAAGGCTGCAGGCGGCAAGAAGAAAAACTCTTGAGAAGTACGGGAGAGTTTTGGAAGCTATACAACAGTTTGAAGCCGAGGACGAGAGCAATCAGGCTGCAAAGAAAAGACATATGAGGGTAAGCTAATGGAAGCTACCGCTAGCTTGTTAGCTAGCTCGTAATGATAAAGTCCTGTGTTTAACATTGTGATGGCAGCAAGTTATTGCCATAAAGTAACAAAGCGTATGTACTGTAGTCCTGTTTTGGACGTCGCGCTCATGACCCATCGGTGATGACATTCTCTAACCAATCAGTAGCCGGTAGTCGCTCGACGTCACCTTTTAGTATCGACTCAGCTCGCTTAGAACCAGAGCAGAGTAGGTACTAAAACTGGCTTGTTTTAGGAGGTACTGCGCCGGTGGAAACGCAACGCAAACCAAGTAGAGCTGAGTAGAGTAAAGTAGAGTAGGACTAAGGCAGGCTGGTGAAAAAGGGCCACTTGACACGGAGACAGGAAGGACCCAAATGCGAAACAGTACTCAGTTTTCAAGAAGCGTTTTATTTTACGAACACAGGAGTTGCAAGTCAGGAGCGGGGATCGAACCCGCGGTCTCTGGATCAGGAGCCGGTGACGCTGTCCTCTCAGCCACGCTGCAGCCACTCACACTTCACAGCCGCACAGAGTCTTTAAGGAGGAGCGTGCTCGGACTCACTGCTCTCTTGAACCAGGAAGTGACGAGGGTAGTTGAGGACCAGACGATCACCACAGACCAGTATTCTCAGGCAGGTACTTGGTGTTGCAAACGGGAAACAGGAACGGGTTTCAGAGATCAGAGGACCACCACGGATCAGGACTCACAGGCAAACTCGGCGTCAGGGACAGAAGGCGAGGTCGACAACCAGGGATCAGACGAGCGGGTAAGTTCAGGACAGAAACAGGTCGATACCTTGTAATCTAGCCGAGGATCAGGCGATGCAGGCAGAAACAGGAACGGAACAGGTCGGCAACAGGTGATCAATCTGGATAGCAGGTCTGGTGTTCTTTGCATGAGAGCGAAGAGACGTTCTGACACTGAATGAGTGTGGAGCCGGGGTTTAAGTAGGCGGACTGATTGCAGGTGATGAGGTGCAGGTGTGAGCAGGAACGCAGGTGACAGGAGTTGAGCTGATTACGAGAGCGCTGGAGTGAGGCAGGCTGAGACCGAGACTGAGGCTGTGACACCACTAGAGGGTTATTTCAGTATTTTTGAAGTTGGGTTGTATGAGGTTCATGACAATAGTCATTGAAGTGGCTGAAAGCACTCTAAGCAGTACTGTACCTTTAAGAAGAACGACCCAAGACCGCTGTACAGTTATTTTGTGCAATTGTGAGAGTTTAACATGAAAACAAGCCACTCAGCTATTTTGGCTTGAATGGGTTGGGTTGAATGTCCAAAAATTTTAGGGCACTTTATTTTTCCTCCAGTCTCTGTGTTTGGCACTAAATAATGATGCAACCAACTAATCCTTGATTGTCTCAGACGTTTTGTCTTGTTCGGAGAAGAGCTCTATCACAAGGAGGAGACATGTTAAACATACTAAAGGGCATGTAAACCTCAATAAAGCATGATATGGGCTCCTTCAAGATGAAAGTAAATTGCTTAAGCGCTTTGTGAGATATAGTTTACACAACCATCAGCCCATAGGGATGTCTGGACAGTCTCATGGACAGATAGATAGACAGACAGACAAGCAAACAGACAACCCAAAAGCATTCTGCCCCTCACATCAGCTTTCCTCGTTGTGGAGGCATAAAAAGTTTACAGTGTCAAAAATGTTAAAGTCTCAGTCATTCCCGACTCTGTCTGCTCTCTGATTTGTTGTTATGTAACTGTCTCTCCATGTGCTGTAGTGCACTCTGCTGTATGTGTGTGTTTCTATACGTTTGTTTGCAGCTTCTCTCTACATTCAGAGGCTTTGACCCTAACAAGAGCTTTCCTGGAAAACAGAGGTCGTTATTATTTAAACAGGGATCCATTAAACAAAGGACTCCTGCTGACACCGAGCGTACGTGTCCCTTTCAGTAAAACCTGCCTCAGGCTCTTTATGGAAAATGATGATGGAGCTGCAATATCCAATATGAAACAATATTACGTAAGAGTGGACGCTTATTTGCTTCTAGCTGAGAGTAACATGAAGGATCGATGCCATGCTCATGAGATGTTTAAAATGAAGTTACAGTCGGCTTCAAGATGAGCTGCTTTCCCCTGCAGTAATTTTCACTTGGAGTGGAGTTGTCTCCTGTCTTTGTATTGTGCAAAAAATGAGACCAATACTTTTTCTCAGATTTTTTGAAAGATAGTCACAAAAAAAAAGCTGAAACTAAAAATCAGATAGGGCGGCACTGTGGCACAGCAGGTAGTGCACATGACTCACAGCAAGAAGGTCACCGGTTCGATTCTTTCTATGTAGAGTTTGTTTCTTCTTCCTGTGTATACATGGGTTCTCTCCGGGCCCTCCGGCTTCCAAAAACATGCTCATCAGGTTGATTGGTGAGTCCAAATTGCCCTTAGTTGTGAGTGTGAGTGCGAGTGGTATGAATGTATAAAAATCAAATAATTTAGTAAAAGGTTGGTAACTTTGGCATGCAAAGTTCCATCAACGACCTACATGTGGCAATGTTAAATGCCCTTGTCCTGAAAATTCTGTTTTTGTTATGAACAAAGAAACTGAGGTCTCAAATGCAGACGACAGAGTCCGTGAAGCAAAAAACAGAGGTTATTGGTCAGTCCAGGTCAGTCCACCAAAAGGCAGGCAAGAACAGGCAAAGGTATCCAATAAACATGAGGCAAGAGGCAGGTTCCCAAAACAAAAGAGGTCGTGATCAGAGCTGTGACTATAAGATAACGCCTGGTAAGTGACATGATGCTACAAACAAACTGGCAACAAGACAGGGGAAGACATGAGGGTTAAATACATGAGGTTAGTGGGGTTGATGAGACACAGCTGGGGAAAAACAGTCAGGGATCAGGTGTGACCACGCCAGACAGGAGGTAAAACATACAAAGACAAGAAAGGACAGGTGAACTTTCAAAAATAAAATGCTTTTAATGTTGTTAGGAGCTTGAAAATGAGAAAGTCCTGACACATTTTATTAAACTCTTAGTTCTCATAGAAATGTACTATGCCTCTTTGAAGAAAATGCCCCTTAAAATGCCCCATTTATACTTTCGTATGTTTATCATGTAATAGCTATACAGCCTCCAACTACAGGTGCGTTTTCTGCTTGTCAGAGGCAGACACCATGACTGTTTTGAAAGTCTGCTCCACAGCCTGTCACCCTTCCTGTCTCCGACCATCAGGCATTGTTTGGACAGCCAATCAGCACAGAGCTCATTATCATAGCCTCCTGTAGCCTCCTCGGCCCCTTAGATCTGAGTGTTCCCAAAGGGGAGGGAAAAAGAGCATCTGATCCACTACAGACATTAAAAGTTTTCAGTTTTTTTCATCTTAAATCAAATGAGGGTTTTTTTAAACAGCCAAACCAAGAAATTTGATGCTTTCAGATGCAGGTTGCAGACAACTATACATTCAGGTACAGCTGCAACACTAACAAATCAACACAGAGAGTTATAGAAGCATCTCTTTGTGATTTCAGGCACAAAAACACAAGTTGTTATCAGATTGGGCTTGTTTTGGGGAGAGACAGGGGATTGTTAACCTGACACATCAGATAACCAGTTCAGTATAAACTATTCTGCGTATATTTCGCTACTCCATCTGTGGAGAAGCTCAATGACAATGTTTGGGGAGGAGGGAACCTTTCAAAAACACATCCAGAGGGTGATTGGACAATTATTCTGTCAATCATATTGATGACAGGCCAGTCCGATAATGTCGTAGGCAGGCGCTGCTGCCACAGTACAAAAAAGAGAGCCAATATGTGCAGCAAGCTCTCGCCAGAACATGTCAGAAATGGTCCAAAAGTATCTGCTTCATCCTCCAGAAAAACCTTTGATGTGGTCCAGATCTGACAAAACCGATACTGACTGTATGAGCAGTCTCTTCACGCTGCAGTCATGCTCATAATTGATGCCTCCTCCTGCCTTAAAAGACACTGATAGGGCGTGCCTCAGACCAAACTTAATTTGATTTGGCTTGGAGCTTAGCAAGATGTATCAGCCTGATGACAGAGCATGAATCAGGCAGATTCAAGACAGATCCTTTTAGTTTTCTACAACTTCAATATAATTCCTCTACCACAGCAAGCAAAGAAACACTACAATGTGATATTTTGATCATATTGTCCAGCCCTACCAAAAGTAAAAATTAAACACAACATTTTTTCAGTGTACCCAGTTATTAAGTCCAAGGATGTGAGTTTTAGTACACCAAAAAGACTACACCTTGGGGAGGATGAAAGTGTCTTTGATTAGAGCTCTGAGTCAGACTGTGATTCACTTTTTGTGCGATGGTAACCTTGCATTAAAATTGTCATAAAACACAAAGTGCCTCCCATTCCCCCGTGTGCCGTCTGGGATGCTCCCACGTGAGTCTCGCCTCTCTGTCTGCTGGCGCTCCTCGCTCTGATAGCATCAGGGGCCGCAGCACAGCTCCCGGTCGCTGCAGAGAGTAACACACTGCCACGGCACACACACGCAGGGAGGAACACACCCGCAACAGAACACACATGCAGCGATCGACGCAATACGCCGGCATGAGTACTGCAACATGGGTGTGGAGGGCACCTGAGCCATCTGTCTCCATAACGTCCCTTTGAAAGCACGCTTGCCTGCATTTATACACACGGGCACACACTTGCTTGCACACAAATACAGTTAAGTGAAATTACTGAGTCTGTTTCTATGCAAATGTATGCGTGGAGGTGGAGCACATGAATACATCAATACCTATAAAATCTTTTATGGCCTCTTCGGCTGCACGAGTTTGTGCTTTCAAACCAAGATTAAAAAAAGTAAAAGTAGGAAAGAGGAATATGTTAGAAAGATCTAAAAAGAATTAGATTGATTAAATTCATTGATATTGGCAACACCAAAAACTCTCTATTGAGGTGAATTTTCTGATCTATGTATGGTATTAGTGACCTTGCAGTGCTGCTGGATCCACTTGATTCATTGTCATAAAGAGATACACAAACTTCTTTGTTCTTTGTGAGTCTTGCCTCACTCCAGAGTCCATAAGTAGTATGCAGTAACAAAAAAGAGATGGGCAATGCTTGGGCACCGCTAATTAGCTTAGCTCAAACACTGAGAGTCAATGGGAATTGTTAGCCTGCCTCTGCCTACGGTCATCAGATAAACTCTTCAGCAGCTCTAAACAGTCCTGTGTGCATGTTGTGACTCACTTTTGAACCGCGTTATGTAAGAGGCTTTGTTTTGTTGACCTACTTCTGCTACTTCTACAATAGAGCTCTGTCTGAAAAGGCATGGCTCAATCAGCATCCATTAAAGTAGAAAGGGGCATTAGCTACAACCATGATGACAGCAGGAGGCAACTTCTGTTACAGAGATTAGCATAGATGCTAACCGCTTAAGCAGCAGTTTAGTCAGATCTGGACAACATTCTTTATCAAATGAAAAACAAATAACACTGAAAGCATCTCTTGATAGAAAGAATAATTTTGCTCCACTTCTGATGTTTTGGCAAAAGTTTGTTGTATGAAATGGCTTATATTTTGTACTTTTTAGCACTACATTATCTGATTGGTCGAAATAAATATGACTAACAGAATAGGCATCCAGTCACATGCTGGAAAGGCTCTGCATTCTCCAAACACTTTCTATGTGCTGATACCCAGATTGATTAAGGAACATATTCTGAATTGTCTATATGTATAGAAACAGGTTGATGTCCATATTTGGCTGGAAGGAGCTTTTGCAATTTGCTGTAGGGTCAAGATAAGTTTGAGAGGTGATCGGGGTTAATGTATCTGGAGCAATGAGGGACCCAGGGGTCAAAGCATGAGGTTGAGGCACATTCATGGTTCAGCAGCCCTGAGGAAATCTTCAGTAAACCAAAACTCACCCATCTTCAATGATGGGTGAGTTTTACTGCCAGGCTGAAGAGAACATGTGGAGTTAATGGAACAGAACTGTATAATTGCAAGAAAGAAGGATCATTATCACAGAAATGTAATTGGCATTATTAAAAGTCTTGAAGCAGCGTTGTGTAGGACTTCGGTATGTTTTGGAATCTGCTAAAGGTCCCGATGTGCCTCTGGTGGGGGCCTGCTGAGGAGGATGCAGTCGTATAGGGCTGATCTACTGATGAAAAGCTGCTGGACTGTGGTGGGTGGAATGAGTTGTAGATAAGGAGTGAGCCAGCTGCTGCCTCGATGAAGTGACTTTGCCTGTCCTCCATTTTCTTGAAGTGTAGGTCAGAAGTACTACCTCCTCGTTGTTAAGGTCAAGAGAGCAGTTGACTGTCAGGTTGCTCTGGGGGCGCCCTCTGTTGGATCGGGTGGTTCACTGCTTCCAGCATCATAATGTGCTGCAGAGCTATATGTTTTATATTTAAATGTATACTTATAGCTTGAGTACAAATTTTTACCCTAATGCTTGAACGGATATTGAAATATTGAGTATAAGATGACAGCCATTACAAGGTATAATGATGATGGTAACCAGACCATCTATCACTGGTAACTTTTTTCAAGTCAAACCCTCAGGCTTTCAGAGTTAGTGACCTCAAAGATTCAGAGAGATCTGTGTTGTTCCCTGCAACTGCTGAGAGCTAGCCAAAAATACGGATGGATGTGAAATCCATCTGAACCAAACAAGGACCAACAAGGCAAGTGAACCAAAAGGAAGAGGGTTGTGGCTTGGATTTGGCCGAATATCACAACAGAAAAGCTGACGCAGAGCGTGACTAACGTTAGCATTGCTAACACCACCAGCCTCCAGTCCTCTAAACAGTTAAACTACAAATCTGCATGCAATATGTTGACATATTGCTCCAGTTCATTTGCAAGTGCAATCCAAAGCTGCCTAAATGCAGATTTATCTTTTTCAACTGCTTCATGTTGAAGAATGTTATTACTCAGTCTCTGTTGTGTATCTCTGGCTACAACTACAGCCTCAACTAGTGGCGGGAGGCTAAATTACACAACATCTGACAGGCTTTGGTCCACCAGACAAGGTGCAGTTTGAAAGCGAACCAAACCAAGAGAAAAATGCCACAATGTTGGAACTTCATCCCTGAACTGAAATCAACCTAATTCAGGTTTCCCACATGTTGGACCATTTTTATCCATGGATAATATATAACCATAACTGGTATTATTGATTGGAGGAAAAAGAGAAGCAGGTTTACTGCAGATCATTTTGAACTGGAGTTATTGCCCTGCCAAAGACAAAACCCAAAGGGCTAGTTATGAGCGTCCTTGCATCGTTTCTCTTCAGTGGACCCAAGGCTGCCATAAAAGCAGATTATTTAATCAGATGAAGCGTCTCTGGGTGACATTGTGAGGTAGGCGTCGTTCAGCTATACCTCTTATCCAAACCATCATTTGTCCCGATTGGGAGGAAAAACGTGTGAGGTCCCTGATTCCTCATTTGGCTGTTTTGATTGCAGGTCAAGTACTGGGTGTACTGAGCTTGATTGGAGTTTTATTATTCAAAATGGGCCTTTTCATGTGTAGATTTGAGTCATGGGGAATAGAAGCTCATGTTCCCAGCCGTGGTAAAGTTTGGCAGTTTCCTTTCATGCTCTCCCCTCTCATCTCGGTTGTTATTGGAAGTATTCCGAACACAACAGATCCCGAGGAAGAAAGCCTTTTTCCCTCCCCACAGAGTCTGACAGCATGACAAGCTGGTCAAGACCACGCAAAACTTAAAATTATTTCCCCAGCAGGGCGTCTTTGATAGCTCAGTGTGGAGGCAGACGCATTAGCCAGTGACTGACACAGACCAAAACAAGAGCTTCCTTTTCCTTTCCTCTAAATCTGCCTCTCTGTGCTGCTCATGCAATCTGTCACTGTTTTAAAACACTAATCCATGCAGACGCTGGTGGGGTTTTCCATCCAAATGTACTGCAAAATTTAACCATTTTTAAAAGAATCCTGAAACAGAAAAGGAAATTAATTCTGTTTCTATTTACTGCTGATATGCAGATATTAATTCCACAGGTTGAGCAGGTGGTTACATTATTTACAATAACATGAAAATAAAATCAAACATTCTGAAGAGCAAGTGAGTTTCTGATATCTTTGAGGCCACCGGGGAGAAAAATATAACAGGAAGAGTTTTATTGGCAGAAATGGCCAGTTTTTTGTGTTAGATTAGGCCATAAAGTCTTGTAATGACTTTAAGGACCAGCATGATAGACTACATTGCTGTACCCAAATGCTAGATCTGGGCTGTAAACTATATTAAATATCCTCAGTTATTATCACATAGACAAGGGCCTTCAGTTATTACCATACAGATGATGGCCCTCAGTCATGAGGGATGGCCCCTGCAACATCTCCACATAGCCAGCTGCCGTTTGACGCCCCTGCACAGCCTGAAGCTCCATTGGTCCATTGAAGGAAAAAGCACCTCAGATCATGATGGCGCCCCCTCCACTGTGCCGTGTAGAAAACATCTCAGGTGGGATCTTCTTGTCATGCCAGTTATGTTGAAGCCATCAGGACCGTCAAGGATAATATTTTTTCTTTAGAATAAAACTTTCTTGCACCTTTCAGTGTCCCATGTTTGGTGCTCCCTTGCAATGTCCAAACGAGCAATTTTGTGGTGTTGAAGGAGACGTGGACTTTGAAGAAGTTTTTTGATTTTTAAAACCTTCCCTCATAGACGCTGTCTGATGGCTATTGGGCTGCAGTCAGCACCAGTAACCGCCCACAGTATGTGAGGACCCAAGACTGTGTGTCAGAGACTGCACTCTGTAGTATAGGGGCCCCCCAGGGAACGGTGCTGGCGCTGTTCTTCTTCACCCTTCATCCTGCAGACTTTTCCCACCTGTCACCCACCTGCCACCTCCAGAAATTCTCTGACAACTCTGCCATCGTCGGCCTCATCACAGATGGGGACGACTGGTTGAGAACTCATCCAGGACTTTGTGGACTGGTGTCAGCAGAACCACCTGCACATCAACTCTGATAAGACCAAGGAGTTGGTTGTGGACTTCTGCAGGCGCCCCCACTCCCCCCCATCACCAGTGGACATTCAGGGAAGGGATATTGAGATGGTGACATCTTATAAGTACCTGGGTGTTCATCTTAACAATAAACTGGACTGGACTCATAACACTACCTCACTTTACAAAAGAGGACAGAGTAGACTCTGTCTGCTGAGGAGGCTGAGGTCTTTTGGGGTGCAGGGGGCACTCCTGAAGACCTTCTATGACTCTGTTTTGGCCTCGGCAGTCTTCTATGGAGTGGTCTGCTGGGGGAGCAGCATCACAGCAGCTGACAGGAAGAGACTGGATAAACTGATAAAGAAGGCCAGCTCAGTCCTGGGATGCCCTCTGGAACCGGTGGAGGAGGTGGTGGAGAGGAGGACTACAACCAAGCTGTCCTCCATGATGGACAAAGACTCCCACCCCCTCCAACACACACTCACTGCACTAAGGAGCTCCGTGAGTGACAGGATGCTCCACCCGAAGTGTGTGACGGAGAGGTATCGCAAGTCCTTCCTTCCTGCAGCTGTCAGACTTTATAACAAAAACCTCTCCAGTGTGCAATAAACCATATTTATTTGTGATACCTAAAATGTTTCACTGCAAAAAATACCAAACATGTACATAACCACCATATTTATATTATAATATCTCAAATCTCAACCTGTAAAATATCAACATATACATAACCATCTGTCAAACAACAAACATGGACATAAGGACTGTAAATATGCCACTGACTTTATAGTATATACTATTTTATACTTTTTTAAAAAATTTTATTTCTATTTTTTCATTACTGTATTTGATTTGTAATTACCTTATTTTTCAGTACTTCTCTTGTATCCTGCAGCTGCTGTATATTTTGGAATTTCCCCCCGTGGGACTAATAAAGGAATATCTTATCTTATCTTATCTCAGTAACGGCCTTAATTTGGGCCAAGCATCATCCCTTGTCTTGACAGACAGCCAATAGGATCCTCCCGCTCGACGTCAGTGGAATTTTTTTGGGTCTACCTCTTGACATTTTGTTCCATAACCCTCAGGATCTTTTAGGAAATTCAAAATGAATCTTATTACGTCAAACCTCAGCAGCAATGGCTTGTTGCGAGAGGCCTACCATGTTCAAAGACAGAAATCTTTTTTGACTTTGCCATCAGGAGGTCATGACAGTGTGAATACCTGACAGAAAAATGTTGAATCCACATTTTTGTGCAGATTTTGGCTTTTAAATGCTGTGGTCTTAAACCTTTGATCAGCTGACGAAAGCATGTTTGAGTTGAGATGCAGTTTTCAAGAAATTGCCTGCTCAAAATGTTTTGTCTCTCGTTCCCATGTCTTCTTTTTGGACTTTGAAGGTCAACTTAGAACCTTCTTAAGATCCAATAGTGCAAAATGTTAAATCTTTCAATTTTTCAACTTTTCTTTAGATCGGATCATGTGCAGAACAATAACATGCACACGTACACTGAGTTTGCTGTAGACGAGGAGAAGTACTCTTTGAATTATTGAGCCAAGAAGATAAAAATAGGCATTCAAAAGAGGAGTCATTAAATATTCAGAGCTGTATCTTTAGCATCCATGGCTGATAGTGGAGAGCTTTTTTCTGAGCATCGTTCTGCATTCTTATCACTGAGCTCTGAGGCTCAGATTCTCCTCCTCCTCCTCAAGGTATATGACTTATATAACCAGTCATGTGTCTGAAGTTATGGCAGAAAAGAGAAACTGTTACTCAGATGATGTAACACACCACTGGACACAAAACTTTGAAGATATTTGTTTGGCTAAATGAATGTTTATGATTTTAATAATGATAGATGTCTTTGACATTATTTATTGTTTAGATGTGGCGCCCTGCTGAACACGCCCTCACAGGAACTTTAAAATAAAAAGCTAAATAAGATTTTTTTGTGTTGAGATTCATTATCACTACAGTCTTAGATTCTTTTCTTTATGATTCTGTTTTGAGAAGCAAACTCAAGCAAAAGGTTCTTAAACCAATTATTTAAAGTTATTTATAATGTGTAATATGCAACAGTTTAGAGAGGTGGGGCGTAGGGAAAATTTTTTACAGAAACTTAACCATGTCAGAACAGTCTGCCTTTTTTTTTTCTCAATTGTATATCTTTCAATCTATTTATCCATCCTCCCCCCATATGTCGATCATTTAGTGAATGATCTAATACAAGCACATTTGTGAGCACAATTGTTATCTGTTATTTGAATTTAGTACGTTGTAAGACTTATTTGTAGGCTCTATGTGCATTGTTATTGTGCTGTTTCTTGTCTGAATGTTTTAAATATATGAAAACTCAATAAAAATACTTGAATAAAGATCAGTCTGCCTTTTGTGATTCGGCTTGTGTTACAGTACCACTTAATGAACAGGAAATGATCCAGAAAAAAATGAATTTTTAAAGCACAACTGTGGGATCCAAAACATTACTATTAAGGAGTACTTTGTCATCAGCTTGATTGCCTGTTAACCGTAATGCAGTAATTATTATTAATACTGCAACTGCCTATTGACAGTTTGCAGACACATGACTACCATGAAGTCACTCAGTTCTGTGGACCAATGTTTTCAATAGACTATGATGCATTTTAGTCGATGATTACTGCTGAGATTAGTTTTTGAGCCACTAAACTAACAGAAAGTATCATTAATACGTAACTAAAATGTCACTGAGTCTGTCAGATGAGTCCGGATGCCTTAAGAAGACTCACTAACAGAAAAACGAGCATAGACCGGACTAAGCAGCACATCAGTCAGTGTGTGGATTAGCTGCTTACAGGGAGGCTCAAAGAAAGAAAAACAACCACTGCCCAGAGAGATTAGTTGGTGATCTTTCCAGGTATTAAGACTGCTGTTTATTTTTGATAAATGAAGAGATTTGTATGAACAAGGAGCACACGCAGCAAAAACGTCTGCTGATGGACTTAGTTCAGGGGTGGGCGAGTTTTAATACCAAAAGGGCCACTTTTTTTTTTTTTTTCAGTGCCGGAGGGCCTCACTGTTACATATTGTCGGGCACTCTCAATGAGGAAAAAAATCTATAAATACACAAAATATAGCAAATATAAAGCTTCAAAAAGGTTTATACCAACTTTATATGTTATATTTGAACTCAAAACACAATTAAAAATCCATGATTTAATGAGCATGACATAACTAAAACCAAGTTAAGCTTCTTTTTAATGTTCACCAGTTTTTAAAGCACAAGCATATTATCATTGTTTCCAAAATATAGTTTATATCATTTTTTTTTTAAATGTTTGGTGGACTGCATTGAGTGAGGTGAGGGGCCACATGTGGATCCCAGGCCGGCAGTTGCCCACCCCTGACTTAGTGGGTTTGAATAATTAATGTCAGAAATCTCAGTGGGACCTGGAGGACATGAAACATCCAGGTTCTGCTTTTGATTCAGGTGTATACATTTAGGGCTTATGTGGTCCAATTGTGTGAAACACCAGTGTAACTCAGGATGTTTCATGGTCAGAAAATAACAGCGGCTGATGTGGTTAAAACTGCAGCCTGTGGCTCTCTTCATGCTTTGCTTTAGTGAACATTTATACTTGATCAGACCTAAACAAAGTTTTTCAAACTCAAAAGACAAGCCTAAGAGCCAGGTGAAAGTTTATCTTTGGAATAAATATCCAGTGTACGCTGATAGTTTATTGTGTAAGGAAACAGTCATGTTTGTAATGATAAGTTTACTTGGCGATTGCTAGCATTAGCGTTAGCTCATTAAGTGTTCCCGTTGCATTTTATAGTTTGAGCTTCATAAAACTGATATTTAAAGCCTCGTTAGAATGATCCACGACACTGCAGTAGATAATTATGGTTGGATATGTAGGTTAAAGTTCAACACGGGGACTTTTTAAATTTTATTTAGTATAAACGTTGATTAAGTTACATGCTAGGCAGCATCGTTTTTACCATCCAGCTGAAAATGAGTGTGACATCATGTTCAAATGGTCAATATACTACAGCAGTATGATAAATTACCTCGTCACCAAGTTTTTGTCAGTTGCTTGAACAATTATGTCCACACTGCCTATCAACCACTCCAACTGTCTATTGAAAGGGAGCCAAGACCACCTCTTTAAGGCAAGCTCAGCGCAGTCGCTTGTGTCAAAACATTTATTGATAGCTGTGTTTATTTAACACAAACAAACCATGCTGAACACTGAACACCCACTTTGGAAGCAACTCTCTCAAATGATCCAGGTGTGAAAACTTAAACAAATCTAAACTGTGTAATTTATTCTCTGCATGTTTAAGTATTAAGTTAATCGTTGTCTGAATGTATAATATTTGCATAAATCCATGAATGTAATTTCCATGTTCATTTTAATTGCATATGCAGCCGACTTAAGATGTTTCCTGTTTTTACATCCATGTCCACATAGATGACAGAAATGTGTTCTCTGGTTAAATGAGGAAATAGTAGCACCCTCTACAGTACATGTTCAGAGTCAATATATTGTCTTTTCAGCTCAAACACAGGCTGAAGTCAGGGTTGTTCACGCTGCTGGAGGCTGTGACCTAATTATGGAGCTGCAGCTTTAGACAGCTTACAGTGAGTTTCACATGTTCAGAAGAAAAGCCCCCAGACTCTGATTCACTCCCACCAGAGGATTGTGTGAAAGAGCGTCTTCATCATGTGGATCATCCAGCTCAAGACATTTAAACAGTTTGTTAAACTCTACACTGGCTAAAAGAAAATGACTAATTTTTCATAATGTCACATCAGTTTGATTATTTTCCACCAACTCAGAAAATGTCAGAGTGTGACCCAGCCCACAGCTGATGGCTCTGACCCTTTAGAAACAGAATCTGTCTCATTTACATGCAGAAACATGCCCGCTGTAATCTGACACTGTTCTTTAAGGAGGTCAGGGTTTTCACAGAGATTGCAGAATTTTTGTCTAAATTATTCAAGTTGTGGGCAAACAAATGCAAATGAATGTGTGAAGCAAACAAGCCCACCTACAATTAAAACTTAAAACAAACCATCCACGGTGCCCTCTGACCCTGCTGAGTCTTTTAATCTCAGATCATTGAAATTATACCTCGACAAAAACTACCTTTACAACCATGAAGACACGAGGACTCTCTTGAAAACAGGATGCTACATCTCAGGGGGCCAACCTTGAATAAATTTATATTCAGCAGAGACAAAATATGACGAGGACAGATTTATGATTGGCCCATAGATCTGCCATTGGCTTCAATTCATACTTTGGTCCACTTGTCTCTGCCCACCGCCCTTCCTTCGCCCACACACCCGACACAGCTTTGGTGGTGGCTGTTCAACATGAGACTAGATTTCAAGATTTCCAACTGCGTCACAGAGGGTTTTTCTTGCCGCCATTACTGTAACCCCCTACAGACACACCTTCCTGTAGTTTGGTTGGCCCAGTGCTGTGCTCATGAGGGTTTAATGTTGGGATTGGATGTACACTGTATTGTCAAAAGTATTCGCTCACCTGCCTTGACTCGCATATGAACTTAAGTGACATCCCATTCCTAATCCATAGGGTTCAATTTGACATCAGTTCACCCTTTTGTGAGGTCACACACTGTTGGATGAGAAGGCCTGGCTCTAAGTCTCCGCTCTAATTCATCCCAAAGGTTTTCTATCTTTCTATCGGGTTGAGGTCAGGACTCTGTGCAGGCCAGTCAAGTTCATCCACACCAGACTCTGTCATCCATGTCTTTATTGACCTTGCTTTGTGCACTGGTGCACAGTCATGTTGGAAGAGGAAGGGGCCAGCTCCAAACTGTTCCCACAAAGTTGGGAGCATGGAATTGTCCAAAATGTCTTGGTATGCTGAAGCATTCAGAGTTCCTTTCACTGGAGATAAGGGGCCAAGCCCAGCTCCTGAAAAACAACCCCACACCATAATCCCCCCTCCACCAAACTTTACACTTGGCACAATGCAGTCCGACAAGTATTGTTCTCCTGGCAACCGTCAGATTGCCAGATGGATAAGCGCGATTTGTCACTCCTAGAGTCCAGTGGCGGCGTGCTTTACACCACTGCATCCGACGCTTTGCATTGCACTTGGTCATGTATGGCTTGGATGCAGCTGCATGGAAACCCATTCCATGAAGCTCTCTGCGCACTGTTCTCGAGCTAATCTGAAGGCCACATGAAGTTTGGAGGTCTGTAGCAATTGACTCTGCAGAAAGTTGGCGACCTCTTCACACTATGCGCCTCAGCATCCGCTGACCCCGCTCCGTCAGTTTACGTGGCCTACCACTTCGTGGCTGAGTTGCTGTTGTTCTCAAACACTTCCACGTTCTTATAATACAGCTGACAGTTGACTGTGGAATATTTAGAAGCGAGGACATTTCACAACTGGATTTTTTGCACAGGTGGCGTCCTATCACAGCTCCACGCTGGAATTCACTGAGTTCCTGAGAGCGACCCATTATTTCACAAATGTTTGTAAAAGCAGTCTGCATGCCTAGGTGCTTGATTTTATACACCTGTGGCCATGGAAGTGACTGGAACACCTGATTCTGATTATTTGGATGGGTGAGCGAATACTTTTAGCAATATAGTGTATGTATGTGTATGCGTGTATCTTATATGCATGTATAGATGTATATGCATATATGTATCTCTAAAAAGATGGCTTCACCCGTGCTGCATTGTAAAGTGTCATATTTAGAAACTGTATTTTTGTGTCTTTAATATTGGTAGTTGTTAATACCATGTAAAATATTCAAAACTAGGCTGCATTACTATTATTATTATTATTATATGTTTTTCAACATATCATATTATTACCTCTGTATCACAGTATTGTAACACTAGATTCTTGCCAATACACACCACTAAGTACATTTTTCTACTTCTTGTTGCATATTATGCAAAACAGACTTGTGTGTGTTTAATAAATAAAAATACGTGTGCATGGTCTGGCTACGAACCCTCTAACATGACAAAACATCAATGCTCTGACTGGAGGCGTATTTAAAGTGCTGTGCAGTGGACTGCAGCCATGGAGGTTTGACATGCAGGATCTAAAGCTCACAACAAGAGAGTTTACGAGATCATGAGCAGAGGAACATGTAAACTGGTTAGATTTCCTGCCTGATGTTGATTTGCTGTCTGCATCATTATTTCCTCCATTTCTGCTGCATTTTGAAATGACCCACAGCCATTTGCTGTGGGCTGTGTGGTGCGTACAGGATGCTGTGCAGACAGACTGTGGACATTGGGGGTAAAACCCTGCTGTCATAATGGTTTAAACAAAAACAGTAACTTTTTCTGCATTTTTGCTGTTTGTTTGTAACCTGGCGAAGCACCTTGATAGGCAGATTTCTTGTCAATCGGGCAGATCAATCCTTCAAAGCTTCAAGCTTGAGTGAGTTTCACCAGTTGATCAGTTGTTTTTTGAAGATAACCCATTAGGGTTAGAGTTTTTTTTAAGAGGCAGACGGTATGAGTGTGGGTTAGATTTGCTGAAAGCAAGAAGTAAATTAATGTCAAAGAAAAAAACATTCATTTAATCACCATTAAGTTTTCACTTGAAAGGTTCTGTCCGGCCAGGTGGTTTATTTGGGATGTTGCCCAGATGGACTTTAACAAAATCCTCTGAAAATGTGAAACAATTCATCTGCTGTCAGGTTGGTTGGG